>JAPYYX010000358.1:0-68519 GCA_030522605.1 Cremastinae sp. B BG-2022a | reverse complement strand
CAGATATGTCAAGGCTGCAATATAAAAAAATTTGAGCTGAAAATTTAATGTCGATAGTCAACTCCAACGATTTTGAAAAATTTGGAGTCTTATAAATTTTCCATTTTTTAAAACTTTTTCTTGAAATGTATCGTTTTTCATAGCCTCTTTAAAGTTTTTTTCGAACCGCTACAATAGCTCCCGAGACGCTAAAAAAACACTAGAAAGATACGAAAGATAGCGAAATTTTGAATTTTCCATAACTTTAAAAAAATTGTTTCCCTTTGGTAAAACTTTGTTTCATAATGAAAGAAAACTTCCCACCAAAATTCATCCAAATTGGAAGGGGTCGATTCCAACCATTTGTCGATTCGATATGGAATGACCCATATCAAAACAAAGTTCTGGACTTGATGCGAGCTTTATTTCATGAGATTAAAAGATCGCCATACTGCTCCAATCATTTACGCAACAATGTTCTGAATTCTGAGTGTTGATATCTCTTAAACTTATAATACATCTAATTATTTATTATAAGAAGAAAACTACGTGAAAATTAAAACTTTTGCATTGTTCGCGTTTCACATTTGGGAAATTAAAAAAAAATGAGCACGAAAGAAACGGAGGAAAAGAGTGAAAAACCATCAACAGAGCTTCGATCATGGTGGAGAAAGTTGCTGTGTGTCAGCTCGGAGGTAGTAGCGTTAGTTATCTCGTTGTTCTGGAGAACTTTTTACTACGTCGTCCTAAGTCAGCGTATATACGTATACATATATACAGGAAGAAAGTTTATATACCCTTCGTTTTACCTTGCAATATATACTTACAGGTTCGGTGACCAGGAGCGTCGAGACGAGGAAGAATATAGAACAAAAGGTAAATGGATATCAGTGTGGTGGAGATTTTTATTTTAGAGACAGAAAGAGAAAAGAATCCCGTGACAAATATAAAAAGTAAATACAACGGAGAATTCGCTGGCAAAAGAAAACGTCTCTGAAGGAAGAAAAAAACGATCGAATTCGATATACAGGAAGAAATTTAAAAAAACGCTTCCGTATGCTTGAGAGCTTAGAAGGTGAAAAAAATGTTCGATCAGACGGTGAGTTGAGAACGCACGTTGAGGTCAACATATGAGAAACGGAAATGGCATTGGAACCTCTTCTGACGGGTTTTTATATAGTGTCGGAAGGTCGAAATAAATGAAACGACGACCTGAATCCGAACCCTTTCGTCCTCTTTGAGCCGAATCGCTAGAAAACTCTTTCGCGAGCTTCCTCTAACCCTCTCTTCTCTGAGCTTCGTGCCTGAATTTTTCAATTTCTCTTTAAAAAACACAAAGGGTTCGTATGGAATTATGCACGCATCACCCTCGAAATTTTGATCTTTGTCTCGAGAGGTAGATCTCGGCCTTTGTTTAGTCAGGACTCGAACAAATTAAGCCCATTCTTTGTCTCGAGATCCTTTCGTCTCGTCCTTTATTCTCCACCGATCGTTTATACTCGTTTTATGCTCGGAATTAATGACGCAATTTTTAATGTGTAATTATACCGTCGGATTTTATTAACCGTAGAATAAATAAAGTTTCCCTTTTCTCTTTCTTTTACTTATTTTACATTTTTCATTAATTATTCTGTTTTGTTTAGAAAAAATATTCCTTTATGAGACATCGGTGTAGTCAGGGTAGACAAGGCTTCTCCCAGAACGCTCAGTGCTCTCCCCAAACCAAAATTAACAAATATGTATATTTTAGTACCATTTTTTAAATTAATATTCGTTTTTAATTTTTCGTTTTTTTCTGATTTGATGAAAATTAAATTTTTATTTCAATAGAAAAAAATGTTGCTAAATATAACAATTAAACAATTTTCAAGAATATTCTGCAGCCTTTTTCGCATTTTTTCTAAATTTTTTCTGCGATCGAAAATGTTATTTTTCTTCGGATTCTCGTAGCATATACAAATATAAATTCATATGATTTTATGAAATGTATAAGCGAGCAAAAATTTTTATAAACCAAACCAAATATTGTTTTTAAATTGTTGATCAAATTATACTTTCTAAAATAATTATTATCAAAACGCATTACGTGTTTTTTGTCAGTTCAAGTAGTCCCATCCAGGCTCACCCTAAGGAAAAACTTTGTGAAAAAAAAAAACAAAAAAAATATAAAAGCATAAAAAAAACATTTAAAAAATCTGAAATTTAGATAAAAAAGAAAAAAGAATGAGGAAGAAAAAACAAAGCCGACTAAGGGTGTCTGACTACAATGGAACTCGTCCACTGTCGACCGACTACGATCAAGTTCCACCACTGTGTTCGACCGTGTCCTGTAATAACAACGTACAACCGCAGGCTTTGACTCCACTTACTTGGCTTCCATCGAGGCAAAACGAAAAGTTTGAAAGGTTACCAAATCTTCATTTACGTCATATTTAAAACTAATATTGAACAACGTTGGGAAAATCTAAATCCTAAAATAATATCAGTAACTAGAATTGCAACAAAAAAATAGTAACTCAGTTATTTTTTATGGAAAATAAAACTATTATTATTCTAATTATATGTATGTAAAATTGAATGTATTACATTTAATGAGTTTATAATTTTGAAAATAGAAGGGTAGCCCTCATTCGATACCGCAGCAGCAAAATGTACGCTGCGGTTCCAATAATTTAAATAATTCAATAATTTCAATAAAGGCGAATGTCAATGTTTTGGAAATTGCGTGTACAGATAATTCTGATCGTCTCTCGTAAAGTTTTCAGTTAGTTTATAACCTTAAGTTTACCCATACCACCAATTTTTGATTGTTCAATTTATGCAAAAATTTTGAATATTTTATTTACTTGGTCACAAAGTGATTTCATATGATTTTATAATCTTCAAAAAAAATTGTTTACATATTTTATTTTACTATTGAAAAAGAGACACGTTTTGTTGCCGAGATAAATATTTTTATTCGGAAATAGAAGATAAAAACACAGGCGAAAACGTGTATAAATTCTTTCAAATATTTAAACCCTTTCTCTTACTTTACGTAGGCCCGAGAGAATTTTTCTCCACTGTCCTGCTTATTCGTGTTTGTATCCTGTATCCCAGGAGGACATTTTTTCCAGTGAGTAGAGTACAGAACGCAAGTGCGAAACGTTGCTCGTCGACCAGCGATTCTTATTCCACCTTCTGTCTTATCCTTGCGCTCGCTCCGCCACACACGAACGTCTTATTTATGATCCGGAACCCTTCAATGCGAATTTCTGCATAATTCACTCAGTTACCCATTAAATCCAACTCTTTGCGAAAAAAAAAATGAGAATCAAATCTTCATTTTTCATAATCGAAAATCATGACCAATTTCAAATAACAAAAAAATTATAATTTTACCACTATTGAGAAAAGTAACGTCACTTATTCAATAATGACATTGTATAATTTTTACTCAGAAGAGAATTGGCAGAAATTTTCATGTAGCGATAATAGTTTGAATTTTTCATTCAACATGCTTATTCTAAAAGTTTTACGACTATAACAGATTTAACAAGGAAGAGCCCATATACTCGAATTTCCTGTACGATGTGTTTTCTCAGCCACGTGCGAAGCTTTTGGTACACAGAGAGGGAATTCCCATCCCCAAAGTTCTCCCCGCGGAGGCCGAGAGAGAAGGGGTCGGCGAGTCAGTCTCATGACTACTTCAGTCTCATCCTAGCACGACGTTCTCTACTTTTCTCTCGCTCGTCCCATCTACACGAGTAAGTGCCTATACAGTGCCATTACTTCGCCTTCTTGATATTCCCTCTGAGCTTAAACCCATATAAGCACCGTATTCGCCGTGTGTCTATATTATACCTACATTTATTTATACGTGTATTTATTTATACGTACTTTTATTTATGCATGCACATATTCGAGCAAAGAAATATACAGGATCTCCCAAAATTTGACATTAAAAGCGTTGAGGAGGCTCTTGCGTGTTCCATGTAAAAATGATTTTTAAAGATTTCTAAATGAAATTTGGTTTACAGCGAGACAAATAAAATACGCGACTTTTGCTGAAATTTGTACGAGATTGACCGTCTAGAAGTTGAGATAATGATTTTTGAAAATCGCCACTTTTTGTAATGCCTCATAAGAGCTCATGTTAAAAGGTGTGATTTTGTACAATCAATATCTCGATTTTTATATGGCAAAGCTTCTAGAAATTTTGCACACTATCTAATATAATGTCAAAGAACGTCAACGCTCATTTTCAACGAATTAACTCTAGAATCATTTCGCTTGATGAAATTTGCCTTTACTTTGCATGTCCAGTTGCTGATTTAAGTCACAGGGTCCGCAAGAAAATCCTTAAAACAGTTTCGCGACGAAATTCCAAGGCGGAAGGTATTCAGGCGTTTTTTGATCCGAGATAACAATTCTCGAGAAGTTATTGAATAATTTAACTTTGCGAATAAGAGAGATTTACGTAACAGGAAAAGTGGTAATGTGACCACTAAAACAGGATTCACTGTATTTCGATGATAGGATTTGGCAAAGCAATGCCTGTGATCGAATCACCAGTTTGTATCATTAACTTTCAAAATATCTTCTTTCGGACCCTGAGTCGGTGTGAGTTGTGTGGTATCATATTATATCTAGTTTAATTTTTAGTATGCGATATGCTATGCTCTGTTTGTATTTTTGCACGCTAGTTACTAAGTCTTGTTACTTACATTATATATTTCACATGTTATCATCGGTTTATCTTATTATGTATCTTAATATGTACTGAACTATAATGTACTATACTATATACAATATGTACATGTACTAATATTCTTTTGTCTAAGGATTACGTATCCATAGCATTTTATTCAATAAACATTTAAATAAAAAAAACATTCACATAAAATTAATTATCTTTCCAGGCTTGATCATCAATAAGCAAATATACTTTTCACCTTGTCTGTAAGTCGTTTGTAAAAAATTTAACATACTCCGAAAATTATACGATGCTTTATGTTGATTAACACTCCTATTCTCATTAGCTCTACTGATTGTACAGGTTTTCGGGTGATGGAGTCATGATGTAAGGATATTCAAATTTTGATACATTATCTTCTTGCCGCTCACATACTTGGCAGCGAGCTAGAAAGCAATAGAACGTTCATCGGAGAGAGGATCTTCGAGCTCTTTCTTATAACAAAAGCGACGATCCTATTCTTACGCTTTCCACTTTGTTATCATCTTTATCAGATTCTCCTCTTCGGGCGAAGTTTTCGCCGAAGTGCAAGAACGCGCTGAATTTCACGCTCGTGTCAACGTCCGAGAAAGACAGATGATGAGAAACTATTATCGTCTCTATTCCACACTCTTTCGTACCGAGTGTCGAACGAGCTGTTAACGGAGTTATTCAATTTAGGTTTTTCATGTTATTATTTCACTACAATTTATTTTTCTACATTTATTTAAAAGGGGCACACTTGTTTGCAACTCGGATCTTTAGGATACTATTTACAGATAATTGAATTATAAGTAAAGTAGATTTTAAAATAATGCCCCATATGCTTTTGAAAACGGCAAAAAAATCGATTTTTTGAAAATTATAAACCAGAATCCTTTGAGAAAACCACTTCTGATTTTGAAAAAGCACAAATGATATTTTTATAATGTTGCAGTTAAAAAAATAGATCTCAACCAGTGAGGATAGCAGTGAAGATCGCCAAAGTGAATGAAATATTGAATTATTTGTCTCCAAATTTTAATCATCCTCAGTCACTTATAGTCAAGAGAGTAACTTAATTTGGCACGTGTGATTTAAATGATGCCTCACGCATGCTAATTACAACTTTAGGGTAACTGCAAAAAAATCAACAACGCACCGGATCATGGTACAAACTACGAGAGATATATCAGAAAGAAAATACAAAACGTGAAAAATTCTACAATTTTTGGGAATCCTTGAAAAGTGTACGTGAAGCGGAAAAAGATCTATGGATCATTTCGACGAGTCTGCTGCTACGAGTATCCGAGAAGTTAGGATCGTCAAACTGACCCATGGACTTTTCTCGCAAATCTCATTTCATTGATTCTGATGATATTCTATTTTGATGCATCCTGTATAACCGAAGCAAGACGAAATATAACAGAACACGCGTGTGACACGCGTGATCGTAACTCACGAGCCTTGCTTGCCGTCGTACGGCCCGCTGGGATCGAACTTTACGATCAACATACATTTATTTTCTCCATCTCTCTCTCTTCACTCTGGCCTCTGTCGTTTCCCGGTACGAGAAACGTCGTTCCGTCTTTATTCCCGTACGTGCACTCTTTCCCTATAACCCTTGAGGACCATATCGACGCTTCTGTCGTCGTCGAATGGATAGAAATGGAAAATAAACATCGTAACTTCGAGATGCATCTCAAACTACCGGATATCCGGACGGGAAAATTATTTAGCAATAAACGTGGATATGATCGGAATTCGGAAGGCCGCGTTGGCACCTTAGAGCGTCGTACGCGTCGATTAACTTACGACACACAGTTCTGTAGCTATCGATTGACTTTTTTTTACCATGTTTACGGTAATTCTCCTTTTTAAGCCTAGGAGGTTTTTGAAGTTTTACTTCTCACATGAAACAAAGAGAGGTGACACTGGCGGCGCATTATGTGCGCGATCGTATTTGATCAATCGACTTCTTCGCGTTTTCTCTCTTGCTAAATTTTTATGATCAGTATAGTTTACAGTCCACAGTATTTTTCCAAAACCTTAGAATAGTCATGTTGCAGAATGGCACCTCGAAGCAGATTACCAAGTCGATATCTAATTCGATCATGCACATACAGTCGAGTCTCACTATAGTGAAACTCACTAGAGTGAACTCTCACCACAGTGAACCACGCCGATCTCGCTACAGTGAATTTCTCCACTTTCCCCACCACCGAGACGTAGCGACCAACCACGATTGTGCTTTTGATCACTCGCATGTACAGTCGACTCTCTCTTGTGGCAACATCACTACGGGCAACTTCTCGTTTACGGCAACTTTCAACTCTGCCTGATAGTACATTATGGCACCGCGGAGACGAGCAAGGGCGAATTATAACTCCGCGCCCGATGTTTACAATACGAGGCGAAGACGAGTGTTGTAAACATCGTGCAAGGAGCTTATGAGCCCTCGTCTCCAAAGTCGACACGATAGTTTATATACCAAGAGCGCATTTTCCTCGCTTATTCGAGCGACTTTTCGGGATGACATTGTCGTCCCCAAAAGACGCTCGAAAAAGTGAGGAAAACGCGATCGCGGTGTATAATAGTACATTGTGCACCGCGGAGACGAGCAAGGGCGAATTATAATGCCGCGCGCGATGTTTACAGTTCGAGGCGAAGACGAGTGCTTTGGGGACGAGATTCTCGTCCCCAAAAAGACGCTGCATAAAGTAAGGAAAACGCGATCGCGGTATATAAAAGCAACTTTTTAATCCCTACTCTGATGCCGCGACTGTTTGGCGCATGCGTCGTTCCATGTCCCACCGAGGGAGGGGGGGGCTGCAGGACATATGCCAAAAGTGGGGATGGAGGAGCAGTTGCCTGTAACGAGAGTCACTATTCCCGATGGGTCGCCACAAGAGAGAGTCGACTGTATATCTCGCGCTTGCGCATTTAACTGCGCTTGATACATTGTCCCTGAGTAGGGATGTAACGGAGAAGTTCACTGTATCGAGACTAACCCAGTCCCGACGAGTTCACTATAGTGAGACTAGACTCCAATCCGCTTCTCCGGGTCTCACAGACTTCAAGACATTGCCATTTTTCAATTAGAGAAATTTTTTTTTTAATTGCGTGGAAATGACTCACAAAAAGTTCTATCTGCATATTTTCCACGAATTATTAGTTTTGATGCAAACAATCTTTATGCCCTCACAAAAGATGAGAAAATGGCAAGCACCTGAAGACGACGTCTGGAGGACCTCAATGTGACCTTCCAGGGTTGACAATATGGAAAAACTATTTACGAAAAAAGCATCTACCAAACGTTTTATATAAAACTCTTTGACAGGAATAATAATTTTGGGGGAATTTTTCTTTTTATTAAGTATCTCAGAATGAGAAATTCTTCAGACTCACTGACCCGAATGGTACAACGACAAACGACTCTTAGGACTTGAAATATATACGTATAAAAAATCGTATTTTGGAAAAGTGGAAAGGACAGTGAAAAGAGAATTCCTGGATGAGTTCCGAATGCTCCGGTCGTCGAATCGCGGGAAAATGAATAAAACAGAGATCCTCGACATTGGAATATCGAGGGAACAAAAAAGGCAGGTATGAGGCACGATGTGAAAAATCACTCGACTGTTTCAAAGTTAAATGTTCCGGAAAAAAGTAAACATACAAAAATGTTATTCACCGCTCAAAAGATAGCACGGAAGTTGAAAACAAAAACGGCAAACTTTTTGAAAAAAGATCATGACCGGTAAATCGATGAGAAAAATTAAGAATGAAGAATTTTCTTCTATTTAGAAAAAAAGTAAAATAAAAGTGGAAGAAGATAAAAAGCGGGGACGAATCTCGATGGGAAAAGCAAAAAAAAGGAGTCTCGATCCTCTCTTTTTATCGGAGGACTCGGGACGATTTTCTCACGTCCCAAGGATTTTCTCGAGGATTTTATCTTGAGGCGAAAATTTTTCCACCATTCGGTCTTCTAACGCGTGCCGTGCAAAAATCCAGAGTCCGTAATAGAACGAAAAATATGAGGAGATAAAAAGCGAAAGAAAAAGAAAAGAAAGTAAACAAATAGTTAGAAAAAAATGGAGGTAAAAAACCAAAGTAGAGTGATGGTTAAAGAATCGATTGTCATTTCCATATTCTATCCCGGTAAGAAGCTTTTAATTTTTTTCGGATTTAAAACTTTTTTGCTCTTTCTTATTCTTTCAGCTATGCTCAAGCTATATTAGTAGAAAAAAAAGTTAGTTTATGATTAAAAATGTATGTCTAATTATCGTCGAAATGTTTAATTTTATATCGTCATATATACTTACTTTTTTTAAATATTTTTGTTATCCATGTGGAACAATTTTATTCTTTTACATTTTGGTTCCAGTAAAAATATTCCAATATTGCGAATACAAAAGAAAAATTGAATGAGTCGTAGATTCAACTTTTTCGAAGTCTCGTCAATTTAGCGTATAAATGATAAAAATAATTTTCGTAGAGGTGTTCAACTGAAGAAGAGTGTAAAAACTCTTATTATTGTCATTCGTCTTGTTAGATGAGAAATGCAATATCTTCCGGTTCGCTCTCGAGAGAAAAAAATTGCTGAGGAAAATACGCGAGGAAGAAGAAACAAAGAGAAAACATTCGTCTGATTTTTCATAACAAGGAAGCTCGTCAGAATACCGAGGTAAGTTTCTGCGACCGAAAAAAAAAAGAAAAAATTGTCCTGCCTAACGATCTCGACATCGGATCAAGCCTGCAAGAGAGCCGAGTGAAATAAACTGTTTAATTATTTCAATCTATTTCCTCTATAATTCCTTAATTAAAAAACTGTCTTATATATTTTTAATACTTTTTTGTTATTAATTGTTAGTGGAGTTTCATTAATTTAAATACTTTTTGGGTTTATTGATTTACATTAGAGGAACGAGCGCAAAAAAAATCGTAAAAAATTATGGCTGTTGTGAAAAGTGAGGTTAATAATAAAAAAAGTAAACAGAGAACACGATTGCGAGGCCCGAGAGGTAAGAGCGCGACAGAACCATTCTCCGGAAGGACAAACTTATCCCTTGCCTCAAATGAAAACAACCAAGAGAGAGAGAAAAAGAAAAAATAAAGGAAGAAAGCGCTCAAGGGTTTACCACAAACGGCGGAAATTGCACGCGAGAGTTTCCCCTGTCGTGAATGCACGTTCGAGAATCTGCTGGAGAGCATTAACCTAATTAGATAGAGTTCGCGGTATATTGTTGTATTGTCGTAGTTGGGGGATGCCATTCCGTATAGAGCGGTAAAATGGGATCTATTGTCCTCCTTTTCTGTCACCCCTTTCCTTCGCTTCTCATCGAGTCACACGCAGGCTCTCGAAAATCAGCGCTGTACTCAAATTTGCTAAAATTTTCGACAATAACTCCTTATCGTAAATTTGAAGATTTTCTTATTCGTATTCTTTAAATTTATTTTTTACGTTTTTTGTTTTATCGAAATTCGAAAAATTTTTGTTTATAAACTTACGACAGATCTTGAGGATGCAACTTTTGTAATCAATTTTGTCTTTGAAATTTTTTTTCGACTCCGAATATTGTTCAATATCCATTTTCAAAGCGTACCAACAATAAGAAAAGAAAATTAAAAAAAAATTATCTCGTCGACTCATTCACTTGGAGATTGCATTGTTAATAAATTAATGAAGAAATAATGAAGGGGTCAAAACACGATTTGACCGTTATAAAAAAATACTAAAGTGTTGTAAAACAGATCGGCTGATAACGTTAGTTTCGTTTTCCTTTTTTGTATATGGACTGATTGTGAAGACAACTGCTCGGTACTTGTTGACGATTCGTATTTTTGTATTATCATCAGCGCTAATATCGGATTATTAACTGTAATATTATTAATTAATTAACAAGAACTATCTTTAAAAAATACGTTAAAATTTTCTCTTAATGTTACAGTTGTTTATTTTTCAATAATTATATCAGTTTTTTATTTGGTTATCTAAAAATCAAGCCTTGCATTGCGCTCGTGCCATCATCGATATTTTCTGCGCTTTTTGAATTACGTCAGGACAACGACGACGCCGGACCAATCTGCAGTCCTGGAAGAAACCCTCGTTTCTAGGAAATCCATGAGATCCGTCAGCGTAAGTTACTAAGCCTATAAATTTATATTGAAAATAATTAATTGTAAATTTTTTGCAATTTGCTTTACCTAAATTCTAATTTTTTCACAACAAATTTCAAATTTTCAACTAACCGAGTCCCCACACTCTGCCCCCTCGGAACTCTCCCTCGAATTTCATACCGTCCGAGCGCCAAAAAACTCCGTGGCCATGAAACCAACCTTGCATAAATTCTCCTTCATATCTGAGCAAAAAAAATGTTATATTTATTATTATTATTATGCAATATAAACAATCAATAATTATAACTATTTATTTTACAATCCAACCCAAAACGAAAAAACCTACTACAAATCGAAATTCCTACCCAAACCCGATACAAAAAATAAGAAATAGGAACTTACTTAGCTCCATCCGGAAAAACAATGACTCCGAGGCCAGAACACAGCCCGTTTTGAAAAGCTCCGTCGTAGCGAGTTCCATCGGGAAAACACAAAGCTCCAGCACCGTGTTTCAATCCTCTATTATTCCAATCGCCAATATATTTCGTACCATCCTCGTACTTGTACGCACCGTTCTTTGCCACACCTGAAATTTTTCAAAACGTCACAAGAACTTGTTTCAAGTAAATATTTAAAAAAAAAAGTTCCTCCGAGATCTTACCATCACTCATGGTTCTAACAGACTGAATGCTTTAAAGACCTCCATCCTCTAATTCACGTAACTCGATTTTAAAAAATCAATGCCTTATTCGATTAAGCGAAATCTACGAATACAAACCTGTGTGACCGCGATTACTCGACGCATTTGTATTTTTCTTTTTTTTTTTATTGTTATAGACTGATCTCAATCTGATTAACATCTGTTTGTACATTTTTACATGTTTTTGTATTCACGTACTTCAAGTACATTTTTTTTCTATCCTAAACTTTTCATGGAAAAGTAATTTAAAAAAAGTTTGCGTTATTCCATTCTGACACGGAGAAATATAAACTCAATTAATTGGCAGGATGAATGTTCTTAATTTTTCTTGTTTTAATTTTCCAACCCTCCGCTCGAGCCGATAAGATACCATCGCGTTCTGGCCTTGACAGCGATCTTTCTGACCAAGCGCTTCGGATCGTCGAGAGGTTCCGTAAGTTTGTCAAGAACGTCTTGTCTGTACTTCAGCAGTTCCATCGTCGGATAGTTGCAGTAGCTCAAAAGACAATCCAACGCTGCTATTCGAACATTCTGAAAATTCAACCGAATTTTTGTAAAAATAATAATGTATTTTTAATAACGATTTTTAACGTGATATTTAAGCGCATAAACAGTGACAAAACGGATTGTTTCATAATTGTTAATTGTATCCTTCGTTTCCTATCAGAAAATTAACATTTTTTTATATGTCATTTGAAGAACTACTCTGAATTTTTATTAACAGTTTTCATATTTCGAACTATTTTAACAAAACAATAATAACGCAATTTTTAGCTCAGGAATTAAAATTCTAAGATTTTCTTTGGAAAAATATAAGTTTGGAAAAAAAAGTTTTATATTGCACTTCTTTCAATAAAAACGCGTAACTCGAGTATTTTCGAAAATATTCAGCATCCCGAAATAAATGTGAACTTGTTTAGCATACTCTCTTGTACTCATTTCGCTTAAACACCACCTTAAAAAAGTTCATTTTTCATTTTAATAATTACCATCTTTTTGTACGTAGAAAGTTGCAAGCATTTTGGTATAAAACTCTGAATTTGATCGACGAAAATTTCGTGACGCGTTTCAAGGAGAAGCTTGAGAGTCTTCAACGTCGATAGTAACAATTGTCCTTCGTCGAGTGACAGAGATTCGATTAGCAAAGGCACGAGCTGAAATAAATCATATTTTATTCAATTTTATTCATATTGAAGTATATGAGCACTTGGTTGAAAAGAAGGATCTAATAAATTTAAAAAAAAATTTTTTTTTTGATAATTAAATTATAATTTTCAAAGACTCGTGAGAATATTTTGTTAAAATAAGTTAAGAATTCTGACCTCTTTTAGATGCATAAATGGCAATTCTATCGGAACTTCCTCGACCAAATGCGCCAGAGCGACGAGATAATTCTTTCTAGACTCCCCAGCGTATTGTTTATTCACACGTATCACATTTTGGAATATTCTCTGTTTATAAAATATTTTGACTCTAGCAAAATTTTCTTCGGTTAAAGAATTTTCAGATTTATCGACCAAGGTCTTGAATTCGTCAGTGACGTAAGACCCGACTGACTCTTGGCTTAGAAGATTTATTTGCTGAAAAATAAAATATATAATTGGTAAATACAGATTACCTTAAAAGCATACATAATTAAAATTATAATGCTTTCTACGTACGTATTCCAAGAAATTTTGAGAATTTTTGCTTCCTCGAGCGATCAGAGCTTTGGTGAGCCAGGTGTGCAGAGCAATAGCTGATTTTTTCTTGCTTGTGCTTGTTTCTTCCGATTCGCATATTTCAACGATTCTCTGGCGCAAATTTTTAACAATTCTCTCAAAATTTGAATCTTCGGTCATTTTGTTGACGATCACGGCGATAATTCTACACGAAGATCTTCTTAACTCGTCCGTTTCGGTTTCGACGACTATATCGGAAAGAAAAGAAATCAAATTCTCGATATTCAGAATTTCAACTTCTTGACGCAACGGCGTCAATATTCCTTCGAACAGGAGAACGTTCTTTGCATCCTTTTCCTCAATAGTTATATATTTTTTAACGATTTCACGTTGATCTTCGATTTTCAATTTTCGTACAATTAATCGACAAACGTTCGAAACCAGAGTCAATTTTTTCATGCACGTATCCTCGCATTTCATCAGACGATCAATCGCTCCACAATGAGAATACAAATAGTCGTGAATCTCGAAATCCGTATTTGTTACCGATCCAACGATTCGGTACAGACAAGCTAATGCTTTCATGTCGATATCTGATTTTCTCGACATCGCTATTTCAACGATTTTCGGAAGAAACGTTTCTCCTATTTCTGATATTTTGCATAACGCCGAAATCGCCTCCAATCTGCTTGTCAGAACGTTCAAATCTTGGTTCTCTGAAAAATAACAATCTCTTGATGTAACCAATGCCCCAAATATTTCAGCAATAAAATTTTTTCATGTACTGACCTATATCGAGGATAAAGTTTTCTGTCAAAAATAGTAACAGTTCACTGGGATAAATTTTTGCGTATGCAAGAAGGCTGGAATGGCAAACGTTTCTTGATTCCCCGAAGATATCTCGATCAATGATATCCGCAATTTTTTCATAAACAACTTTCCTCTGTCCTTCCTTCAAAAATGATTTTTGTATAACAAGACCAGCAAGTGCCTTTGATTTCAAACTATTGTCTTGAGTATCAAGTTCTTTCAGATAAAGTCCCGGAATATCTGTCCATGCCAATTCTGGAACATCTGTAAATTTTTTTTAACGTTCAGTAAAAATCATTTTTAAAAATTCAGTAAAGAAACAAATAAAACGAGAACTCACCGGCAATCGTGAAATTGAAATCTAAGCTAATTTTTATAAAATTATTCAAAGTTTCCATCAGCGTAACTTTATCATCCTTTGAAGTTTTCGTGGAATATTGACCAAGGCAGAGTGGAACAACTTCAAGTAAAACTTGAACACAGGATTTTTTCTCGGCTTTGGCGACAGCTTCTAGAAGTTTTTCCGCTGGCCAGTAAAGACTCAGTTGAACATCGCAGAGTGACCATCGAGTATCGGCAAAAATTTTCTCGATAAAATTTTTACGGAGCTCTTCGTCGTCGGCGATCGCTTTTACGATTTCAGTGACAGTAGTTAAAGCAGCTTTTTTTAAATCTTGGTCGCTCATACTCATCACTTCTTTTTTTAATAGAGGCCACAACTCGTTCAAATGATTCTTCAATCCTTTTGACCCGAAATTTTTCACGCCCTTGCTAAGTACGTGCAGAGAATCCAGTTTTGCTACTTTTCGGTCTGAATCCAGTTTTTCCATCACATGAGGCAAACAGAATTCAGCAAATTCTGGGACCGCGTAAAGACACGATGCCAAAGCCTCTGCAAGATCCTCTCGAGTTATTTTCCTCTTATCACCTGACAGACTCTAAAAATATATTTTTTCATTGATTTAAGAAAATCAGAATTAAAAATTATTTAATCTTAAAATCTTTTAAAAAGTTTTCAAAACCTACAGAATTAAAATCAATAGGAAAATAGCAAGCTATAACTTCAAACATTTCCTCTGTCAAGTGTCCAAGTGGAAAAGCTCTCATGAATGAAGGCAAAATATTAAAAAGGAGCATAAGATTTCTGGGGTCGCATTCTCCGTCCATAGAGGAAATAACACCATAAACAAAATCTGGGCCCATGATCCTCAACTCTTCCAGATGATTTTCTAGTAAAATTTTCAAAATCATATAAATGTTTCTTCTAGTTTCTTGGAGTTCGGACTGACAGCGTATGTGTTGAAATATTCCATGAACAAGACGAGTAGGAGCATCTTTTGGAAGATTTTTCATTTGAACCTGATAATAAAAATTGTAGACAATGAGTGAAGAAAATAATAAAATAAAAATACTGAACTATCAAATATGGATTTTATTTTGGTCATACCAATGCTACAATACCCAGAATGGTAGATGGTCCTATGCTGTGATGATCCTTGAGTCTGTCATTATAAAATGCAGTCAGAAGTGTTACTTCTGGTTCTTTGAGAAACTCATGTGGTAAGAATCCGAGAATCAACGAAAGACTTTTTACTCCGTTGCTCCTGACTGATACGTCTGTGCTCGTTAGAAACGATCCGAGTTCCTCAACAACATTGTGAACTTTGGTTTTACCTAATTCAATTTCTATATAACAAAAATGAAGGTTATAAATATATGGTAAAATGATAAGAATCTGCAAAATGAACTTTTAAACTTTGAGAACAAAAATCAAGTTTATTGACGTGTAAAAATATACATTCAAATTCATGGAATTAATTGAATTAAATAGAAAGAACGAATACTAATATTAGAAGCCAAAGTTCAAGAAAAATACGTTTGTAATAATTATACATGAAATTAATAGCAATATTTTCACCTGAGGCAATTTGCTGACAAACAGCAATTAACCTGTCGTTTTCCTCAAAAGCTTCAGGTAATTTTTCAACAAGAACCGATAATTCACCGGACGTCATGGTAATAAGTAAGTCGCCACAAAGATCAAAGTCGATCAAGATTGTTTATTTCTAAATACGATTACTTTTTTTATATTGAACAACACGGGTATTTTTTTAACTTCTGACTTTTTTAACCTCAAAATAAATACTTAATTTATTAACGCAACCGCAAAATAATTCTGTGTCAACGGTTAATGAACAAAAAACTAGTACAGCATTACGTGTAAACAAGAAAATCAGGTTTCACGTATATTTTCTAATTATAAAAAACCGCAATTTAGACATTTCTCTACGCATAAAGGAAGGAGATAAAAATCTGGCGTTTGAATTCGAGGTTATGTCACGTGTTTGAGTTTCCGATGGCGCAAGCCAATGAAAATCTCCTGCGTAAATTTATTCCGATGCAAATTAAACGGAGCGACATCGCCGGAGTATACGGGAACTAAAGAAAAGATCGGCACAAGTGTGTTGCGCGATGAGGACACACACACGAAAAATGGACGAAAATGGCATGTGAGGTTGTAGTGTTTAATTGCAGTGAAATGTTTGGTTATTACAGCCACCTAGAATGGGAGGCTGCATAGGGATAACAAGGGCAAGGAACGCCTCGGTCGACGATACTTCGGCAAACTCGACGAGAACGAATTCCGGTTAGTAAGGCGCTTTTCTATCAGCTCGCTTCCCCTCTGCCCTCTCCTTGCGCGCTCTCTTGCTCCGACGACCTTCCGCCTCCGCCCTCCCCCTCCCGGTACTTTGATCGCTATGACAAAAACACACTAATTTTCCGACTATAACCTTTCGATCCCATCCAAAATAATGCATTTGAAAAAAAGATAACACACCATGGCGTTTCATCCCATGCACCGTTGGGATGAAAAATTTTGCTCCGATTTAGACGTGATTTTCTACGACTTCAAAGTCCGATCGTTCTCGAGAAATAGCCTTTCTGATTTCTACTTTTTCTTATAGTTTTTTTTATCAACCAAAGGTCAAGGATTGTGCAAAAACATTTTCTTGATCTTTCTCGTTCCTTGCAATTAGTAAAATATATCAATCGGAGCATCATGAGCTTGTGACGTTTTTAACTTAGGAACATGTATGACCTTACTCCGAAACAGGAATTTTTCTTCGGACCTTTCCTTTTTCTTTATTTTATGTAGGATTTTGTGTGCGAAGTTCGCATGTGACTCGTTTCAAAGAAATTCGTTTTAATAAACATGCAAATTTTTTTTTTTCTAATTGGATACAGGAAATACACGAAAGAATCATCCATTGTGTCACGAAGTGATAAGATGGAAATCAGATGTGCCTCTGACGGAGGGCCAGTTGAGATCTAAGAGAGATGAATTTTGGGATACAGCGCCGGCTTTTGACGGCCGCAAGGAGATATGGGATGCACTCAGAGCTGGCGCAACGGCTGCCGAATCACAGGATTATCAATTGGCACAAGCCATACTGGACGGAGCCAATGTTTCCGTACCAAATGGCTTCCTAACAGAATGCTACGATGAGCTGGGTACGCGTTATCAAGTACCCATCTACTGCCTCTCATATCCGATAAATATTGTGAAGGAAGACAGTGGACGGGACTCACCTGCCGATTGTTCAGGTAATTGACCCCAATCTGGCGATCTTATTTTCAACACTTTAAGGGTATCTTCAATTCACGAGTAAGAACTGGTCTCGCTGGTCTCTAGATGCAACAATTGCTAAGATTAATGTTTGATCAATGATGAGACATTACAAAAAAGTACATGGATTATACCCTAATTAAAAATTTCAAAAAAAAATTCAAACTATTAACATCTGCATTTTTAAAACTATACGAATGGAGAACAAATCTTTCTCTGATAGATAAACTTTACAAAATGCTTTTTTTCTATAAAATTAGAACCTGTAGATGGTGGAACCGAATTAACTTTGAAACTGAGACTGTCGACGACACTAGGAGACGTAAAATTGCCAGTGTACAGCAAAGACACGGTTGGAATAGCTAAGAAGAAGCTTCAGGTAAGATTCTGTATTAAAAATCATTTGCTTTCCATTCGGAATATTTTTTCGTTACGAAAATATTATGCATTTTAAATTCACTATATAGTTTAAGCGAAATATTTTACGAGATATAATAACGTTAATTGTCGAACAGAGCCAAGAGGGACTTGAACCTTCGAAGCAGAGGTGGTTCTTTGGTGGGAAATTACTTGGCGATAAGATGCACATAGAGGAGGCAAAAGTTCAACCTGGCTACGTTATTCAAGTCATTGTTAATTCGGAAAAAACGGACGACAGTCCGGCTAAGACTAGCTGAACTCACGAACACAGCTTTTTAATATTATTACTATTAAAATTATATTATTATTACTATTATTATTATTACTATTACATAATCATTACTGATATCAGTGATATTAATTTTTTTGCGGCACGCTTCTATATCGAATCAGAAACCAGCACATTCCTGTACATTTTCGTCGTTGACGTTATCTTTTCATCCTTGAAAAATTCATCGACGCGCTCCACAATTGCTTTTTTTAACGAAACGTTGTGAGAAACGAATTGTAAAAAGTTGTGATGATATCGTTTTACATGTGTGCATTTTTTTTCAAGTAGATCGAGAGCGATGAAAAAAAAACGTAACACCTTGGGTATTGGAATGTGCTCGTTATAAAAATCGAAAACGAAATTAAGAAAAAAAAACAAATGAAAAAAGTATGTACAGAAAAATCGACTGAAGATTTAATTACATAAATTTTTGCATATATATATATATACATATATATTAATACAAATGTATTCATTAGATTATTACAAAGGATGCAAAAAGTTTTTTGAGATCCATTCGATTTTCAAGGACAAAAAAGCGATAATAATTAAAAAAAGGAACGGAAGTTGTAAAAATCCTTGGGAGATTATCATGGATTCTTTCTACTTCTACAGTAAAAATAACGTCTTTCACATTCGGTGATGAAAAATGTAGTCGGGCTGCGAGGTCGATTCTCAAAAAAAAAAAATATTTTCCACACGAATCATTCTCGTGTGCCTCATTCGTCCTCGACTGGCCTAAAAACCGAGCCTAAGTTTGTCATCTTTTCGTTTCCCAAAAAGATTTCATCAAGTGCAGAAAAAAAAAAATTCTTGCAAAAATTGATATTTTAATTTTAGAGTAAAGAATGCATTGAAGTCGGCTTCTCGCGTTGTAAGTGTCTTTCACACACGAGTACGAATCCTGAATGAAATGCACGTGACTTTTTGCGCAGCTTGTCATAATTATTGTTTTTTTGATTTTCTTTTTGCTCGAACCTACAGAAATTGCCTTTCTTCGAATCTCTCGTTCCAAGTTAATCGTAACGTCATTAAATTGATATTTAAAAACATTTTGAAATGAAAAATTAATTACACTAACGTTAAAAAAACATCAAACTAAAATAAGGTCTGCAGAAAATTCGAACCATTATATATATATGAATATATATAGTATATTTCGAGTGTATATATTGAATATTTTATGCATTTCCTCGAAACGAAATGTAACCGCGGAACGATCATTTTGTGGTGAAATGTTTGTTCCTTTTTTTAAACGAATATATCACAATTGTACAATAAGAGCACGAAATATCGAGTGGCTTTTGAACTTTTCGAAAAACAAAAAAAAATCACTTGACACAACTCTTGTGCGTACAATGTCTTTTTTTAAAAGGTTACGGAATCCTGTAAATGAATAATTCGATGGAAGTCGAAGGGATCGAGTATACATGCATTTACAATAATATTAATCTATCGTTATTAACCGAAATAATGCGAATAATCAACCGTCAATTCACATCAATGGAATTTTTTAAAGTCAGACTGATCAGAATTTCGTGGCGTCTTTTTTTCTGATTTCTGTTGGCTCGTTATTATTATTATTATTATTAATTTTTAATATTGTTTTATAGTAAACTTTTTGAAATATTAATCTTTGTGATAAAGCCCACACGGTTCGTCCATTTGTTGATGCTGAACTGATATTTATACGAGAGCTTTGCAGGTTTTTTCATTTTTGTGCAATTATCAAAGGCAGGAAGCTAATTTAGAGAAATATGTTGAAATTGCTTGATACTTCCACTCTTTTTGTTTCCTTTTTTTCTATCAACAACATGTGAAGCACAATAACAACTAATGCAATATAAACTAATGATCGTGATATCTTCGTTTCTTTTCTTAATGTATAAAGTTTAAGAGAGTGCTCAAAACGCATGTAGAATTTAAAAACGAATATCGTTGAAAGTCGCCTCGTCGAAACGCTATAAAATAATCGTCTTCTTCGTTTAATTCACAAAAATTGTTCGATAAAAATTCTCGAGCTTTTCAATTCTATGGTATTAGTGGCAGTTTTATTTATTTTTTATGAAATTTTACGACTCGATCGGAATTCGTCTCAACGCGTTTCGACGATGCAAGCTTCAACCTCATCTAGAACAAAACGAAACAGCCGACACGGTTTGTTTTCTTTAAATTTTGAAAATTTGAATTTTTGATACGTCTTCTGCCCGAGGAAGAAAACGAAGCTTAAAAATGAAAATATTAAAGTCGTGTCATTCGTGTAAATAGTCTATCGAGGAAAACATGAGGAGGAAAGAATTTAAAAAAGAATTAATCACTATGATCATTTTTGAAAAAAAGTGCAATTTATCTGATGCGTGGTGAAGCCCCGCTTTGATGTAGACTTGGCCACGTTGGACCAAAACGCTGTATGATAAGCACACTTGAAATAGGGAAGACGAAAGATGAGAGGAAAACAAAAGTAAGAGAATGACTGATTGGATACAAAAAATAAAGTACGACTGCCAATAATAAGATTACTAAAATAAAGCGATAATGAACTTCTGTGGTAATCAAAACGTGAGGATAATACTGTTGAAAAAGACACAAAAAGAAAAAATTGTTAACCAAATTCTTTTAGCTGAACTGAAACAAAACTTTTGCTACGTTAAGATAGTCGACGAGAGAGAAGTAAATTAAGCAGGGTTTAAATAAAATTTTTTCTAAAATGTTCTCGAGGTACAATGAGACGTGTAAACAAGTTTATAAAGTCTGATCCAATCCAGTCCACGAGTGGAAAAATGTGAGAGATGGAATGCTACGATTTGCATTACGTATTGAACTTTTACTAATATTAAGGATATTTTTTCGATTCACTTTTTCATACGTTCAGCATTGCCGGATTTTTCCGAATATCCCGTGATAAATTTTTATAGGTTTATCGAAAGAGAAAAAAAAAACAAATATTAAATGGCAAATTATGAGTTTGAGCTTCGTGTTTTGGACATCGGAATGTTTTTTGTTCTAACAGAAGAGTGATTTTACTGAATGTAAATTATTAATATTTGCAACTGCTCGTTATGAACACCTATTTAACACAATGCATCGTCGAAATAAAAGGAAAAAGCATTAAATCGTGACGTCTCTTGAATTTTTTCATTTTTTCCGACCCAAAAATGTCTTTAAAATGTAAGGCCCGAAAAACTTTATTTTCACCGAATTCGGTGACAGTTTTCACGTTTATCACATTTTTGTTAATGTACAAATATTTTACAAACTTAAGTATACCATTTCAAGAAATAATTGTAATTATTTGACAATTTTTTTCACATGCTTCATTTCGTGACAAAGCCACGTTATAGAGCTGAGAAGAATAAGACTACCCGATTGATGCATCGCCGCTACGGGGACAAGGACGTGGTGAAGCAAAGTCGTGATTCCTAAAGTAGCTTGAAGATACGCAGCGATGACGACAGCCCAAACTGCACCAGAAGCTCGACCAGGAAGTTTGTGCTTCCTTTTTAATACTGCCAGTAAAGTTGCCAGAGTCACGGTTGATATTCCCTAAAAAAAAAAAGAATATTGATTATTAGAAATGTGAATTTTCTAAAAATTCGTAAACAGTACAAATTTTTTATTTTACCAAAACTCGGTGATTGAATTGAACGGTGGTA
Source organism: Cremastinae sp. B BG-2022a (assembly GCA_030522605.1). NCBI lineage: Eukaryota > Metazoa > Arthropoda > Insecta > Hymenoptera > Ichneumonidae > Cremastinae sp. B BG-2022a. Next base: position 46,587 of record JAPYYX010000358.1, on the reverse strand, counting down.
GGATTTTCGGTGAAATTTCTGAAGGTCGGCGAAAAAGCGAAGATATCCTGAGGGATCCATCTTCCTCCCATTTTCGGGAAAGTATTGTAAATCATACCGGCGTCAAGACCAGCCACGAACGCGCCTGAGACAGCGGTAAGAAAGATCATTCCTTTAGTCGAATAAACTAACTTCTTAAAATTTCTCAGTCTATTGAAGGTCTTGACGGGAACTGTTCTGGTGCCGAAGAAGTCGACCTGCATTTTTTTAGCTGGTAACAGATGGTCGAGGGCATTGTACAAAAATCCAGTGTAAAGTAGAAGAGCCAGACCCAGGTGTGCGGCGAGACGATATTGGGAAACCCTTGGAACATCGGAAGGTCCGTCGAAACGATTTTCCAGACCCGATTTCACCATGTACCATCCCATCAGACCTTGAATTCCTATCAACGATCCGAGCACCAAGACTCTTTTTTTAACAGCCGGACTGAGCATGCCTCTCGTCCAAAAATATGCGGCTGGCAACGCGAAGGTCACGCCAATTAATCTTCCCCACATTCTGTGCAGATATTCCATCCACCAAATGTTCTTGAATTCCTCGAGCGTCATTCCTTTATTCATGCTGAAACCCAAAAATAAGCAAATCGAGGGATTAGAATTTTTTTCCATTTTCTGCAAAAAAAATATTCTCTCATTCTTTTTCCAAGACAGTACTCTTACATTTTGTATTCTGGATATTCCTTGTATCTCTCAAACTCTTCCATCCATTGAATCTCCGTGCTTGGCATTTTTTCTCCCAAAAATCTCCAAGTCACCATTGACAATCCTGATTCTGTGAGTCTTGTGATGCCGCCTGGTTCAAAGGGAAGGTACAAATAAATAAAACGATTCACGAAGGAATAAGCATTTATTGTAAGGAATAATTACAACAAGGAAGAAGCCAGATAAAATCTCGAGTTTACACTAGTAATACTGTTTGTTATAAATAAACGCATGCTTGTTTGTGCCGCTTAAAATCACTTGCCGTACGTTTTATCAATAATGATCTTCATTAAGTGGCAAAAATAGGAATAAAGAAAAAAGTAGCTTATTGTACCTAATGTTACAGCTACAAAGACCATTCCACCGCAGATCAACAACCAAGAACCAACAATCTTTTCTGGTTTTTTTCCTGTTTCTGACGCATATCTGAGAGCGATTGTCCCCGTCTTGCGAAACAGCCCTTGGGACTGCAATAAAAGAAGACAAATCAGAAATGTTATCGCAAAAATAAAATAATTTCAAAATACAACGTAATGGAGAAAAAATGTACCTGGAGAAACGAATTTTTGCTTTTTTGGAGTAAATTTGCCCCCAATCTATTAAAATTTGTGGATTGACGTTTCGGAGCAATGGAATTGAAGCATTGCGCTCCAAATCCATTTGTACGTGATACTGCTCTCGGAAACGCCCTTGAACAACACCGAGCGATGCTCAACATGCTAATAATGAAATATTTTTAAAATAACGCACCAAACAATAAATAATACAATATTCCAGATAATTTAACACGTTCTATGCGTTATCACCTTCGCTCGTTTATGAATCGTGATCAATCAAACGTTGATTTTACTTTATTTCTCTTGTGATCGTTACCACAATTTATATTAATCGTATCACCGAACACAACTGCACACTATGTAATTGATGTCATGAATAAATCGAATTATTATATTTGTTATAAATGAAATATTTGTATGCCGGATTCGTAAAATCCACAGGCAAAGATTAGAGGTTAGAATAAGTTATCGGACCTCTTTGAAGTTAGCTTTTTAATTCTTTTGCTACAAATTCATTATTCAAATAGTCCGAATGAAAAAATATGAAAAAATAAAAAATTGAATGAATGTTATCTTTTTTTTATGTTAGAAATCGTCTTTTAATCATTCAATACATTATGATCTATAAACAATTTTCAAACGAAAATTGAGATTCGTTTTTTACGTTGCAATAGCAAAAGGAACTCACCCTCGATGTATTTATATACATATATAGTATAATTTCAAACTTTGTTTTGATTCGGTACGAGAGTGATTCTGACAGATTTGTAACCTAAAAAATGAGCAATAAAACAAGTGGTGGAGGTGAATTATAAACCAATTACTTAATTCTACTTGTTATATTTTAATTTATGACTTAGCCATCTCGAATTCGCAGTTTTGTTTAACACATTTTATTTAACCTCATTGCAAGATGTTTTTATTCTGAGTCTTTTTGAACAGTGACTCCATGCAATTGATCCGTTTTATTAATTATTGCATTTTACAACGATAATTATAATATCTGGTAATTTGTGCTATTTTTCCAGGAGATATTGACCCTGTACAGGAAATCTTAGCAGGGAGAGTTCGCGAAGTTGGAAACCATGCAATTTGGAGTTTATCGAGTTGCAAACCAGGCTTCGGTGTTGATCAATTAAGGGACAACATTACGGAAACTTATTGGCAGTCCGATGGACAATTACCGCATTTAGTAAACATTCAGTTTAGGAAGAAAACGACTATAAGAGACATATGCATTTTTACTGACTACAAACTCGATGAAAGCTATACTCCAAGCAGGTATGTCTTTTCGTATCAATCATAATTGTTAGAGCGTTGAAATTTATTTGCGAATTGTTTCAGAATAAGCATCAGAGCTGGAACAAATTTTAATGACCTTCAAGAAGTTGAGGTGATGGATCTGAATGAGCCCAGCGGATGGGTCATAGTGCCCTTAAAGGACATGAACGAACGACCTATCAGAACATTTATGATTCAGATAGCGGTAATAAGCAATCATCAAAACGGTAGAGACACTCATATGAGACAAATAAAGGTTCACAGTCCAGCTCAGGACATACTTGGCCCACCAGCACCTCACAATCCAGTACAATTTCTGACAAATGAATTTCAAAGATACGCAACAATCAGATGAAATTAATCCAAGAATTCTGCCTGTACAGTTGTTTTTATGCAAAATTTGCTCTATGTAAATAAATAAATTATGATTTAATTTCAAATCGAAGAATTTTGGATAATAGAGATTTTTTTGTATTAACTATTCTTAATGATACATTGTTAAATAAATCTAATTTTCTTGCTTTTCACTATTTTCGTATAACATTCGAGATTTCCTGAATTTATAGTCGATATTCCTGTGTTACAGTATTTACAGTTCTAGAGAAAATACAAATACTTGACTGATGAAACTATGATCAAAATCAACACAGGCGCGCTGAATGAATGAAAAAAAATTAGATTTAGTATTACAGAGACGTAAACACCCAATATTCGGAATTATTACGTACATTGTGTTAGTCGTTGATCGCCGTATCTGAGGCAATGAATTCACTGACGATGCTGAGGATATTGTTATTCGCCTTTACATTTCACGATTATTTTTATTCCACGTGTGCTTTGCGTGATGAGAATTTGAACGAAGTTTTTGAGACGACGACAATTTTTTTTGATGAATTAAAACTTCGTTATGGTAAAAAAGATTTTTAATATGTGAATCTATTTCGTGTGAGGTAAATTCAAATCGGACATATCGAATATGTAATTTCAGCATCTGAAGTACCCAGTCAAGCGTTATATAGGTCTCTTGATGAGGAAATAAATGAATATCTGAGCACAGTGAAGAAATCAACGAATTTGTCAAGAAGCAAACGGCAGTTGGATCAAGAAGAAGGTAAGAATTGATTTCCATTTAACTGTAAATAAAATTGGAGCAAATATTTTTATAAACTCTGTTTATTAAATTAGCTCATCGAAATATAATAAATGTATATAAAGAATAAAGTAATAAGAGTATTTGATTTGAGCGATATAGAGTAGAAAAATAATAAAAAAATAAATTTTTGGAAGTTCGTTAAAAAAATTAACAATGATTTATAGAAAAATGTCAAAAATGTATACAAAAAAATTCATTCTTCGTTTTATACAAATATTATTCAATTATTCTGTGGAGAAAGACGTTTTTCCTTCAAGACCAAAAAGTTCTTTAAAAACATGTTGACAGTCATGTTTTTTAAGATAATTTAATAATTGTCCCATATCATTGTGCTTCTCAGACGATGGGAAAGATATTTCTTGAAAACCAGAAAATTTACGATAACTTTCTAAATTATTATTACATAAATCTTCATCCTCGATTAATCTTACAAGAATTTTCTGCCAATTCATAACTTTTATCTGTAAGAGAAGAAAAATTTCAATGTAAATTCTTCATAGAAGTATAAGTAATTAATTTTTTCAGCTTAGTGATTTTACCTTTTGCCACCAATATTCGCAATCTGCTTTTGCACCTTCGATACAAACGATTCCTGGTTTTCCAGCTAGGCAAAATCCAGTTAAAGAATTTTCTAACGCCAGATCCACAATATCCTTCCTTTTCAATGTGCTATAAATGTGATGACTATAAACCCAGTATCTATTGAACGTAGAATCCTCTTGACTGATGCTTCCAGTTTTCTTCGCTGTTCCATTTTTTTTAACTTTTTTCATAGAATCTCGAATATATCTGTCAATATTCTCTTGCGTCCAAGTAACCAAAGAATAAATACACAATGAGTCTAGTTCTTGAGTAAGCAAAAAATTGTATAGATCTTCGTTAAACTTTGTTTGCTGTACTCTGTCGAAACTGGAGCTCCTCACGTAAACTTCTGGCCTCTCTTTTGGATAATTTAATGGTAAATTCACTTGAAATTCTGCGCACCCCTGGAAATAATAAAATATGAATAAACGCACGTACATATCATCAATTAAATATTTCATCGTTTTCCATAAATAAATAATTAAATAGAAGAATGATCAAAAAATATAAAAATCGTTATTACCTCGGGAATGCTGAGCTTGATGAAATATTCGAGTCTCTGTGGAAGATTATCATTTTTTCCAGAAATGTAATCATTCATATCAGCGACATTTCCATGATCGCTGATTTTTAATTCATCAGGATAAGCGGATTGCAAAATTTCCAGTTCGCATATTTGAGCTTCCAGATGTTCCCTCAATTCCGTCGAATTCGACATTTTCTCTATTTTCGTAGAATCGACGCGCTATCAACGGAGTGCAAAACGGAGTGATACAATAACAAGTTTAGACGGAACTGAGAGAGCCGCGTGAGTCTGCGCGCGTGTGCGTTCATGTACGTGGCCCTGGAGTCGTGATTTCATACGCAGATCGAATGAATCACACTCGCCCGTTCCACCGGGCGTTTGCTTGGATTCGACCATTTCAGATACATTAATCGGACACACTTTCCGATCAAAAAATGCATGCGATAACATCGAAAAAATATTCCGTGGCACTTTCACTTTGTGCATAACTTGAGACTAGACCGATTTGTTTGTTGATTTGATTATAACGCGTATGTATTTCAATTTTCTAAACCTGTATGAAGTTAGTGGCGATCACGAAATCCTCTGTCGGTAAAACAGTTTAAACAGATTCGTAATTATATTTCTAATTATTTGTATTCGATTGTGTTTCAACTTTTCAAACGAAGGTGTTCGAGTATTGAATGGATTCAAAGAAGTTCCCAGCTTAGATTTGCACGATGCGGTCCACGCGTCGTTCTTTTCTTCTTGGAGTATCTCTTCGCCGCGTTGGTACGCGGTGACATTGAACTCGTCGGGAATTTTTTTGTTCAGATATAAGGTAAAAAAATGAATTATTTCCGTCTCGTTGCATCTTGCAGCTCCAAATAAATGAATTTTCGCAGTCCCGCACTTTCGTCCTGATCGACTCTATGCATCTGAAAAACGGTGCGCGCATCAAAACGTACAGCGGCGAGGTGGCGTCTCTGATTGTAGTCCAAACGTCGAAGAACGAAACGCAGGTAGTTCGTTTGAATCTTCACAGCAAGAAAATTCTGCAAAGAGTTCAAACGATCGAGACTCCGGCACAGACCGATATGGAAATATGGCAAGGAATGAAAAAAATTTATTTAGCGATCTCGACGCTTCAAAAAATTTCAATTTTCGTCTGGCGAGGCGAGCATTTCGATGAGATGAAACCGACGAACGTTGGAGCCGCAAAATTACTTCCATTTCACGTAGCGAGCGCCATGCATCTACTCGCGATTGACCAATCAAGCGCCTCGGTGTTAAAATTCTCTCTGTCCCTGCGTCGATTCGTCACTGTCCAACGTCTTTCGGCGCGCACCGAAGACGCCGCGACTTTTCACCTTGAGAAAGGTCATAACGGCGAGTATTTCATCGCGGTGACCGGCAAGAACTCGACGATCCTGTACAAACAATCGAAACATCGCTTCGTCCCATTTCAGAGAATATCCGGAGCGGAAAAAATTCGCTCGCTCTATAATGAGGCTGCGATATTATTATTTCTCGTTCGAGATGGCGATGTCGTTATTTACCAGTACGACGGATGGAAATTCGTTGAGCTTCCAGCACGGATTTCGAGGGTCTTCGACATTCAAATCGTCACACTGGATGATGAATATTTTTTGACTCTGAAATTCCATCAAAAGGAGGAAAATTCCACGAAGAATAATTCGTGGTATTTTCGAAGTATAAAATGGCAAAAAAAGGAAACATTTTCCAGTTTACGAGAAAAAACGAAAAATTGGTGTGAAGATTTATTGAAGAAAATTGAGCCTGTATCTATCGTGTTGCCAGAATTGAAAAGTCCTTTGAAATTGGAACGAGCTCACATTCAGACTCTTCACGCCCGACAAGTATTTTTTATTCAATTTTTCTTGAACATTGAATAGAATTTTCATGACTTTTTATTGACGTAAAAATTTTCATGTTGCAGATAAATGGCCAAAATATCGAAAAACTGACGAAATTGACGAAACACGTGAATAAAATAATTTCTGATGCGGACGAGCAGGAAAAAGCCTTGGCACGATATATTTCGACGAAAAATCCGAAATTCAAGAATCTCGAGGCAAAAAATATTCGTATCAATTGCTCGTCGATATGTCGGGCGGAAAAAATTAAAGTTTCATCGTCGGACGATTTTATGAATCGGATTCGTTGGATTGATAGAGACAATCAGAATTTCGAATTCCAGAGAGTCAAAGTTTCTCAGTTGAAGAAATTTCCATGTCCTTTTCCTGCTCCCAAATTTCGGGATATTAGCATTGATGGACTTCTCAATGGAATTTCTTTTCCCAAGTTTTCAGAGAATGTAATGAGAATCTCTGGAAATCAAACGCTGACTGGTAATTCATTTCATTTAGCAGAGATTGGACAAATCGATTTTTTTGTATATTTTAAAAATCTGTATATCTGTATGGTCTGTTTTTTCCATTCCAATTCTAAACAGATGAATTAAGGGTGTTGACTCCGAAATCGCAAAAATGATAATAAAATTCTGAGAATTTGCTGTTTTTGTGTGAACCATTTAAGAGATCGTATACAAATTTTACGACGATTAGGAAGCTAAGTACTGAGAAATTGGAATTCAAAAATTACACGTGGCCTATGAAAACTGAAGTAAAATCGCAATTATTTTTTTACAATTTTTTTGTTGCAAAAAATGGTACTAAAAATATGAAAAAAAATCAAACTCGGGAAAAACATACAAGAAGCATTGTGTAATTTTTTCAACACATTTAGGAAGCATGTGTTTTAGAAAATGAATAACAATTAAAAGACGAAGGACGCAGTTTTCACCGTTTTGTGAAAAGTAAAACAGTTTCCACTATCGAGATTTTAGCGTTATCAAGTTTGTCCTAAACATCAAAAAGTTAATCTTCACTTGCAAATTTTATAATTATTAAATTTTGTTATTGAATTTTTTTTACAATTTACGATTTTTTCATCATTAACATGCACAAATACAAAACTTATTTTCACATGAGCGTTATTACAATACGAGTGTGAGTATTTATCAATTCCAATGAAATTCAAGAAAATTCATTTTTTGGATAGGGCGGTAGGTGGTCTACATCCTTAATTCTCATTTTTAAACTTGACTATTACCATTATTTATATGTGTCATGTCAATAACAGATTTATCAACAAAATTTAAATTTGAAATGAATTTTAGAAGCAAATTTATCAATTTTCCATAACAGACTATATTTTGATTTTAGACCACTTTTTAATAAAATATTTTTCAAACCGTGAGTCAATACTTTCATCATTTAACAAAAAGTTTTCAAATATATTGTTCTCAGTATTACTGATTTTAGCAATATTTGTTGAATTTTGAAAAAAATGCCATACTTATTTTAATTTATATGATAATTTATTAATTTTTTCATTAAAATATTTTTTATACTAAAAATATCTATATTTCAATGTGTACTCATAAATCTGTGTGAATAAGTGTTGTAATAATTTTTTTTCAAGGTTCTCACGAATTTGACGAGATTCGAGTGGAAAATGCAACAATTCGATTGGACGTAGCTTCGAATTTGACAAACCAGAACATCGTCGCCAGCGACATTCGAGTTAACGATCTTGTCGTGACTTCCGGTCACTTTATATTACCCTTGGAATGTGATTCCGATACCGTGATGAACGGAAGACTCACGATCTTGGATGCGAAGATGAATAGAGTTCCCTTCATACGGGGACACATCAATGGCACGAATTCCAAAAGATTGGCAGAAACGATCGTGGTCATGGAACCACTGGAGATCAACGATAACGTCACATTTAGGAACTTGACGATTCGCAAACAAATCAACATTAAGGACTTCACAAGATCATCGGGAAAATCTTACAACGAAATTCTTTCCAAATCCATTCCCCTGGACTCTGGACGCTTACCAATCCATTTTAAATTTAAAAAAGAAAAATTGGTAAAACAAAATTTATTGCTGAAAAAATAAAACATCGAGTCGTTCCTAAATATCAAATTTTTTCAGACCATGAAAAACGTAACTCTGACCAATTTTCCATTCAAATGGTTAACGAAGAAACATACCGGAACTGTGATAGTTACAGGTCATAAAAATGCCACTAAACCAATCGTTACTATGGGAAAATCTGTCTATGACAATTTACCAGACTTGAGGTAAGGATATTTTTGCAATTGTTTAAAAAATATTTGTTTACGTATTCTTATTTTATTCTAGGATTCCGTTTCGTGTGTGCAGTCTCACTGTAAGGTCTTCGGATATTTGGGAATCAAATTTGGTGATTGATCGGGGAATTGGAAAAACCCTTGAAGCTGAGAATCTTCTTGGTAACTCCGAATTGAGTAAAATTTATAACGACTCAGTAACATCCACAGATGAAATTCCTTGGAAACTCAAAAATTTAACGGGAATTATGAACGTCAAGGAAGCGAAAATTGGAAATGTCACAGGCCTGGATTATCAGGGTAATCAAATTAATCATAAAATGGACTTACAATGAATTTTATTAAAATACATTTTTTACGCAGATTTGGAACAATCTCTGGAACGTTGGGTTGAACCAGGTCGTCTTAAAGGACCGATAAAATTTGTCAATTTACATGTTGAGCACTTGAATATGTCAGGTGACATAAAAATTCAATTGCCCCTGGAAGTACGTAATGTTGAGACAAAGGCAAACTTGTTTGTTGAAAAATTGAATGGAATCGATTTCCAAGAGTTTATTACGAATTTGGTAAAAATAGATGAGTACTTGTCACTGACGAATGTCACGTTTGGTAAATTTTTTATACAAATATCAGTAAAAACAGAAGCGCTATTTTATATTTAAATTAAAATTTGCTTTTTTCGAATTTTTTTTAGTTGGAAGTCTAATCGCGGAGGAAATATTCGCATTGCACACATCCTTCGACCTCCAAGAAAAAATATCAATCGGTCATCTCGGATCGAAAGAAATTCAAGGCACGTTTGAAAGCCCCGAACTAATTTTATCAAATTTCACCAAAGTTCCCCCGAGCGATGAATCCATAAATATTATTGTCAACGGTAAACACAATTTAATTCAGTTGTGAAAGTATATCTATAAAATGAATTTATAAATTGTAATTTGTTTTTATTGCAGGAAACGTTCATTTTGTCAAAGAACCAAAAATCTCGAACATTAATAACAAAAACGTAAATACATTGTTCGAAGGTGCTTGGTTGACTGACAGACCAGTTGAAATTTCTTCCGAGTACGTGAAATTTTTAAATGCCACTTTTGAAAGCGACTTGCAATTGTTGGTGAGAAAAAAAACAATTTTTTTTGTTGATCTACTATTTATGAGTATTTTTTAAATATTTTTATCGTTTACAGAATTCATTCGCTACTCCAAATCTCGGTCCTTGGAAATATGTTGAGAATCGCATTTTGAGCAAAACAAAACCTCAGACGATAAACGTTGAATCCATGATAAAATTTGTTCAAGTTCCGAATATCAAAGCGTCGCCAGTTTCACGTTTAAAATCGAACATTACTTACCTTAAAGATTTGGAATTAAATTCTTTAAAAATGAGTGATCCACAGATCGTCTCTGATATGTGGGAATTCGAGAAATTGATCGTGACTGGTAAGTCTGGACAATTAAATTAAATTAAAACTAAATAAAAACATTTTAAACCTTTTTTCCAAGGTACTCTTGATCTTCGAAACACGATCAACGGCCTAAATCTCACAACTGATATCGTTAGAAACGATGTTAAAAAAAATACAATAAAAGGAAAAAAGAGTGTTTATAAATTAAAAGCTGAAAACATCGACGGATTGAGGTTTGATCATTTCGCAAAAAGTGCACTCAAGAAAAACAATGGACATCGGACAGTTATCGTCAAAGGATGGAAAACATTCCAAAATGTCGAAATGAAAAATGTTTTGTATGTAAATTGAGTTGGATTTTTATCTCGTGTTTTATAAAATAATTTCATGTGTAAATGTTTTTTTCCCAACAGTGTGCAGGGAACTATCCTGGGTCGAAAAATCGAGAATTCTTTATTGAGAACTTCATCACAGACTCTTCGAGGGACAAAGATCTTTCAAAACTCTTTTACTGCACCAGAAATCGTGACTACTGGAACTATCAACAATGTAAATTTGAAACGTTTCGTCAAGGATCAACTGAAGAAGAATTCATCTCCGCAAATAATAAAATCATCCGTTGTCCTGGAAAACAACATTAAAGTTTTGGGAAACATTACGATCAGCGAATCGTACAATGGTGTTGAATTGAGAAATTTTAAGAACGCGAATAAAAATCTTGAATCTGTCAGCCAAATCTCATCCAAATTCTTGAATTTCTCAGAAGAAATTAAATTTGCTCTTGAAAGTGAGTTTTTAAAATGTTTTTTTGTAATTTTGAGAAGAAAATATTGACAAAAATATTTTTCACAGATCGAGCCTTTTTCTGGGACAAACTGGAACTTCTGAAAGAAAATTCTGAACCGCTCTTAATCGACCCTCCAAAAAAGAATGAACTTTACTTTGACAATTTGGGATACTGTGGATTAGATGAAAATTCCCTGCGTTGTGACAGTGGAATTATCGCTCCATTGCCATTGGAATCGTCGGACGGAAGTCGAGTTCTGAAAGTGGAGCTCGTTTACGTTTCCGGAATTCCTCTCGTTATATTCGTAACTTCGGATCCTTCCGGCGGTGTTTTTATATTCCAATACGATTCGCGTCACAAGAAGTTCGATAAAATAGCCGGTAAATTAAATTCGTGAGAAAACAATGAAACCGTAAAGACTTATTATTAGTCAATTATTTATAAATAGATAAAATTTTAGGCTTGCTCGTGCCAGGAATTATTCAAGGATCTTTCACGACGATGATGGACTCGCTTTGGATAAGTCTCAATCTCAAAGATCATTCGATGATTTTGCGAAAGGAGTTGTGGTCGGATTTTCAAGAATGGACTTTGCCAGGAACAGAAAATTCTGTAATGAGCACGACTCCTTCGAAGGAGTTATTAATTTTTCGAAACGACGGAGTTTGGAAATTAGGAGGGCTCGCTGGACCTCGTCATATTTGCTCTGCTGCTCTTGATGGTCAAATCGATATTTTTGCTCGTGGTTCCGATTATTACGTGCAATTAACTGATAAAAATATCACGACTACTTTGAAATCGAGGTTCATTGGTAATTGACAAAAACGGGATTAAATAGCAATATCAAAAATGATACTAGATTCACTTTAAAACATTAATGAAATGTAAAACCCGTTATTCAGGTACCAAAAAGTCTCCGTACGTTATTCGTCAATGTTTATTATTTATTATTCAAATGTTAATCGTTTATGATTAAATGTTGTATCACGCATGGTAATTATTAAGATATAAGTAATCGTATTTTTCAGATTGAAATTTTTAGGATGTTTTTTGCACCAGGTATTAAATTCACAAAAATAAAATGTTCATCGAAATATACTTTTGCGAGTTAACGAAACTACAAATATGGGACATTTAAATTATTTCTTCTTTGAAACAAGATCTCTCTTTACACGGATGTGTCGAGATTCCTGTAATAATGGTCACCTCCGATCACCGCTGAAGTTGTTCCCTGAAGAATGTTAAAAAAATGAACGACTCACTAATTTTGGATGTACAGAGCAAAAAGGTACTTGGAGCAAACCTTATCAGGATCTTTCAGTATTGTGACATCTTCGGACAAACGCTTTTTATCTTCGCGTTCAGGACTTTTTTTCGAGGCATCAGTTTCCGCTACGATTATAGTGTGTTTCTGAAAAGAGGAAAAATATGTAATCAATATACACAAAGTGTATAAAAATCTACCAATAGTAACCAAATATTAATTTTGGGAACTTTTTTTTCATTGTCAAAAAAAACGTTTACGATGAGATTCGAAGTTTGCATGAGAATAACTCTAACGATATGTCTAATGGTAGAAAATGTTGATTAATAATTTTTAATTACTTACTACAGGACGTTGCGGAGTCTCTTTCTTGGAATCTCTCTTGGCAAACTTCTCCTCGTGTTTCTTCCTCTCCTCAATCGCATTGTTGAGAGCCGTCTGTTCGGCAGGAGTGAAAACAATGAGTCTTGGATCCATGGATATCCAGTCGCAGTGAATAATCTGTTCCAATTTCCATCTTCTCGAGACGTCGGGCTCCAACAGATTCGTCACCAATTTCTTGACGTTCTCACTGAGGGTTTGCGCAACTTTGCCACGAAACTTCCATCGCCGGTTCAATTGCATCTCGCAGAGACGTTGGATGTTCGGATCGTCGAAAGGCATTCTTCGGTTCAGAATTATGTAAAGAATAACGCCGAGGGACCAGATGTCAGCGATTTTCGGATTGTAGGGAGATCCGCGTAGCACTTCCGGTGCTGCGTACGATAAGGAACCGCAATACGTGTCGCTCAGTACTCGCTTGCCACGCGAGTCGATCATGTATCTCGCGAATCCAAAATCAGCCAATTTTACATTGAAATTTGCGGTTATCAGAACGTTTTCGCATTTAATGTCACGATGGGCAATGTCCATTTCGTGGAGATATTGCAGAGCTGGAATTATTGGCAATTAATTTAAAAGTAGTCGATTTTCTTCGAGGAATTATTTTTTGAGATTAGATCGTGAAGCTTATACACCTAGAGCCAACTGACGAAGCCAGACTCGAGCTTGACTCTCCGAAATTGCCCCGTTCTTCAAGATGAAATCTAGCAAATCGCCGTTTTCCGCAAATCTCATAAAAATAAAATACTTGCTTCGCCTCTGAAAAATACTGTGAACGTGGATTATGTGCGGGTGGTTCAGCTTCACGAGGATGTCAAGTTCTCTAGGCAGAAATTTTTCAACAAAGTCATTCGTCGCGCTCGACGTGTCGATAACTTTGCAAGCGAGAGTGTTGTGACGCTCAGGTTCATTTTCCGGCTTGTACTCGGCCAAAAAAACCTGGAGAATTTATTATTTAGTCTTCACGGTTCTCTGTTTGAGTTTATACTTATCGTAGCTTCCGAAAATTGATCGAAATTTCCGACGAACTCAAGGTGTTTGGGATAAAAGCGAAAAAGATCAAATTTTTTTTTTAATTTGCAAGAATATTGTAATATAAAATACGCGATTTTTTAACAATTGATATCTGCAATTTTTAAATAATTGAAAGAGAAATTACGTTTTTGGTATAAATCAATTTACATATTCCGTTTAAAAAATGACAATTCAATATTTAATTACCCAAGAATTATGTAAACGAAATTTTTTTCTAAATTCAAATTCATTTATTCATTCTATTCAATTTCAAGTCAATTCTTATCATTTTTCATTTTCTGTTCTATTTGTACTTTTTTAATTATTTTTCGTCTCCACCCCAGAATATTAACTCTCGTAAGTCCCGCGATAGTTTGCGAAAGTTTACGCTCGTTGAGAACAAAATTTAGAAATGAGATATTTTATTTACTGGAAAAATTGAATAGGAAATGAAAAAAAGGTTCGAACATAATGTAATGCGCACTGCGATCGTACTTTCGCGTAAGAGCCTTCACCAAGCTTTTTCATAAGTTTGTATCCCCTCGCGAGTAAAGTTGCATCTTCGGATGGGGTGTGATCGAGATGGGTCTGCGACATGGAATTTCAAAATCTCGAACATCCTACCTTTTCTTCTGATCATTATTCACCATTAATTTTTTCACCCTTACATTCACTCCATTTTCAATAACTTTGCCTAATTCCAACACTTTTTAGCTTCGTTGTCGTAACCTTCAAAAATATTACTTTTTGCTTTAGACTTTGAGAAATTAATTACTTCGTAAAATTCACTGCCTCGAATCTTGTGTTTCATACGTACGTTTTATTTTTTTGCAATATCGACTTCCCAACATTGTTCGAATATACAACAAATTTTGGTAGTGAATGACTGTAACGTTTCTTTTTTACTTAACCATGATTTTTAGTGCTTGTCAAAATTAGAAAAAAAGACAGAACTGAATTTTTAAATGCAGCTTTTCCAATCAAACAATCGACGATTTTATATCAACCTGCATCTAGCTTTGCTTTTGTCATTTTTAAATGAATTCCAAAAACGATAGTGAAAAAAAACTTCATAAATTGAAAAAACATATCCTATATAAAAATTATATAAAAATTATATTAATATAAAAAAACATAGTAAATATAGTAAAAATTAAAATATATAAAAAATTATGGTGAAAATCATTCGCCGAAAGTATTAACAATATTTTCGATGAGATAATTTCCCCGTCAACTCATTTCGTCCTTGAGGATTTATTTTGGGATAAAAATATAGTGGAAAACGAATAGCAATCGATATCCGTTCTCGCTCGTCTCTTGGACGACGAGGAAATTTTTAAAAAATAAAACGGGATGGAGAATAAAGTTTTAATACGTCTGGCCCTAAATTAGCTATCGGACACTTCCTCTTCATAATTCGCTGATTTAAATTACTCTCAAAACAATTTTTTCACAAATTAAAAAAAAAATTTCTAACGCGCTCATGTCACCTTATTTTTTTTTTGCTGTCCATCAGTGAGCAATAATTTTTAGTTTTCTCGATAATAAAATATATGTATGTATGTAGCGTAATTTTACTAAGATGTCGAAAATTGCAATCATGCATTTTTGAAGAAATAAAAAAATCGTAATGCTCCGTCGACTCGAAAACGAATCGGTATTCGGTGTGATAATGGAATAAGCTCGTAGAAAAATATTCGATCGATTCTCGATACGAGGGACAATGTAAACATCTATATAACTGATAGAGAAATTGATGAAATGGAGCAGATGCGCCGCGACCTTCGAAGAGTCAACACGCTCTTTTCACTCTTTCAGGATAATTAGGGGCGATTAAAAACTGTTTTTTAAAACTAACGAAAAAAAATTTTTTATCAATAATATATTACGATATTAACATAAATTTTATGATAAATGTAAAAGTTATTTAAACAAATGTTTTAAACAATTTAAAAATGTTCTTGGCAAAAGAAGCGCCGGATCTTTTTGTTCTTGATGAGGTGAGTTTTTATGTTTGATTTTTTATTTTCATTTTCCTAATTTTTTATGTAAGCTTATCCAAAATGTTTTTTTTTACAGATTGATAAAATTGTTCGCGAACGATGGAGAATTATCGAAAAAACAACGAGGTACGGCTGGTTGATAGCATCTGCACGAAATTCTAACATTTCACGTGAAGATTCCACAATTTTGTCAGCTCTTGCCGTTAAGGTGACTTCTTATGTTAAAAATAAATTTAAATTTACTCCAAAATATTTTAAACTATAAATTTCTTATTGAAAAAATATATATATCAAGCGTGACTCTTCTATAATTTTCGAAAATCCTTAATTTATTGCAGATCGGGTACGAAAGGTGCGAGGAAGCTTTTCAGCAAATACGCAAATTTTCCCAAAACTTGCATCCAGTCTACGTGCCAAAAATCGCTCTGGCGGTTCTCGACGAAATGTATACATTTGAAATTCTTAGGTGAGTCGAGAAAATTTTCTTTTTTTTGCGGATTTAAATTATAGGAATTCTTTTTTAAGGAAACGTGAAAGATCTTCAAAGTGGCGACACGTTTCCTTGAGAGGTTCGCAGCCAACGGTATTTACAATTTGTCAATGCTACAATTCATGTTTTTCAAAAAACGAGGATTCAATATCTCTAAATCTTTAAAAAGTATTAAATTTTATGATTGGTCTTTGCTAATTAAAAATAAATGTTTTTTTACGTATCGTTTTATTTCCCTTTTTATAACATTCTGTACAATTGAATAAATCACGTACACGTCATTGTTTTTTTTATTGTCTAGCTTATTATATATTTCACTGCAGAGGATATAAATTTATGTAAACTTCCTTCAAATTCATTCAACACTTCCTTAACCTTTAGTCCCTGTTCTATAGTTAATAGAATTAATGTGAGAAAAATACATTTTTCTGAACTATGAACAACATTCGCAATATTTCATAACTTTTTTTTTCGTTTCATTGGTTAAGAAGATTAGATTTTCCTGTACTTTATGATTTTTATCGTTACGAATTTTATAAAAATTATTTACATTATAAGTTTTATTAATCTTGATTATTATGGCGCATGATTATTACGTCCCAAAATATTTAATCGAATAATGTTTATGTGCAGTTAATTCATATTTTATTGTTTCCAAACATATTGTCGCCAGTTTCCTTGTTTCATTTACGATTATTTAAGAGCCTTTCTTTCAGTCACAACTCGACTTTACTAACGCTTTGATTTAAATAGAAAATCTTAAATTAAATAGTCTACGCTCTCTTTGATTGTTCGTCTTTTTTTATCCTTGACAAAAAAAAGTTACTACTTTATTGTCCCTAACTAATCAGTGTGAACTTATCACACGTTTTTTTCATTTTCTTCAAAAAATAATTCACGATCGTTGCCAATTTTTCCTCAGAGATTCCACGATTGTTTCTGCTTTCTGGCTAATCGGTCACGAATCACGGTCAACTTTTTTATATGCAACCAATAATGCGCTTTTGTTCCCCCATTTCGAGATCTGAAATAGATGAATTTTGGCCTTTAATATAATTGAGCTAGAATATTGTTAGATCGGGACTTTATGAAGCGATGATGCAATGTAGCGAATGATAATTAAGGTGAATAGCAATTAGATTGAAAGCCAGATTTTAGATTGTATATTTAGGTGAATTGACGATGTATTACACCTTTTTTAATATCGAGAATTTTGGCAGCGTTTCAAAGCTGTTTGAAAGTCTGTTAAATTTGAACACGATTCACTAAAGGATTTGAGAGCTGTATTCTTTTATGTCTATTGAACAATTTCATTTATACAATATTGAATAAGTTGTTTCAAAAATTTCTTATAAACACTTGTGACTTTTATTTTCAATGCTTTTCCATGTTTGAGACACAGTTTTTCAACATTTTTAGAATAATTAAGAAATTTTGTATAAAAATATTGAGAAACTATCATGTATTCGTTTTATCATCAAAATTTTCTGGCAGGAATGACTAATTTTTGTATCATAACTTATTGATAAAAATAATTTTCAAAAGAGCGCATAGACAATACAGCTTTAACCGAAAATGTATTTACTTTTCTCATTGATTGTCAATAGTGTAGTAATAAATGAATTTCCTCATTTATTTCCATAATTATAAAAATTCTGGCTTACTGTGTCTCCTGTTTGCCTTCTTCCCGCTCATTACATTAGTCGAGTTAGACTTACTGAAGTTAGTTTTAGAAGATATTTGTCGAATCGATATGAACCAGAGTAGTGATAATTGTTGTTAGATTGTGGGTGAGTTGAGATTAGGGCTGCCAGGAGTCGAAGATGGCGTCGATGGTGTACCTGGTGGAGACGTTTCGAGGGGACAGACCAGATTACCGTAATCGACTTCGCCCTTGCTTTTTTTCCTTTTTAACGTGAATTGGGATTTCTTTGGTACCTAAAAAATAAAAATAAAACTCCGATGAGCCTGTGCAACAATAAACAGAGCATAAATAAAGTTTTGAGAGGAACCGAACCTTCAATCTCGCAGTTACGGTAAGTGGAATGAATCCGAGAGTATTTTCCATTTCTCGTTTTTGCTGTACGACCTCGCGGCCGAGAATTTGATTGAAGTGGGTCGTCAAGTGTCGACGGAGCAGCGTCTTCGCTGGTGGAATGCTGAGAAGAGTCGCGAGAAGTTCTGAAGTAAATCGTGCCTCGTGGATGATTAGTCCACCGTGCACGCCAGAGCCTCGCATGTTGGGCGCGTACTCAGCGAGGTCGACGACCCGGAGCCACTCCATCACTCGATGATTAGTCCAGAGGGCGACGTTCGTGCCGTCAGCTCCGTTGCCGCAGGGCGATCGTCTCTCCAAGTTATCAAACTCGAAATTCAGTTCCCTCAATACTTGAATACCTCGACGCAAGCTGGCGGCGTGTAATTGCGCTGTTACACCCAAATTCAAGAGATCCTCAGTCGTGAGACGGTGCAACACTCTACCGTCCACTTTGGCGTTGTGAAAAGCTTCCTTATGTTGAGGAAGCCCAACATCGTCCAGCCAGCGCAAAACTGCTGCATTATCCATCTAAAATTTTTTTTAAAATTAAATCAAGGAAGTTGATTCTTAATAATTTAGCGTCAATTCGCACATATTCTTTTTTTTTAATGCTGCTCATCAATTTCTATGTATTTACTTTTTCTGAGCCAAGAAAGCCGACTCCGTTGCATCTTTCCGATTCCACAGCATAAATCAATTTTTTTCTATGCATGCTGTTCTTGATGTCTATTTCTTTTTCGATTTGCGTTGATGTAGCGTCTAATAACTTCGGCCCTGTCGCGCCCCATCTGCGCAATTCACCGGCATAACAATCCAGACTGAGTCTCGAGAGCCATCCCTCGATTTCTTCCATCGACAGTTCAGTCAAAGGCTTTGGTGGTTTTTCTTCAACTTCTCGACCCCAGAGCCATCCGTCCAATTCCTCCATCGACATCTCGGCCAAAGGCTTCGTGGGAATCGCCTTTCCATCTCGTCCGGATAATTCATTTATTACGGTTTTCTCCTCTTCAGCTGTCACAAAAAAGCAAGCCTTTAAATATTATTTCTAATTTTATACACTTTTTTATACTTATTATAAATTTTATATCTTGTAACTATAACTATCTAGCGCATTATTGGGGAGCAAAAATTCGAGCCTCAAGCTTTGTTATTATCAGTCAGTAGACTTTTAGTTAAAAATGGGAATTTTTTGTGCATTTTTTGCGTTTCATAGCTAGGAAAAAGATTAATTTTGGTATTGTTATAAATCGAGGTTGACATTATGTAAATTTGTTTTCATAGTGGTTATTTTTTAATTTTTCCGCTTTTAGAAAAGGAAATTCTATCATGCCCGGATTGTGAGACAACATGCTTTTCGTCGATAATTTTTTTTGGCTGCCTCGAGCAGAATGCACACGATGCGAACAAGGGGCTTTGTGTTCGAAACCTAAAATCGGGGCGGACAGACATCTCGCGGATGATCCTCTGACGGCCAATGGCACGGTAGTTTGAGCCGCGGAATTTTGCTGCGCCACCTTACCGAACGCGACTCCTTTTTTCGACGTCGTTGGTGGCCTCGGGAGACTGCTGTACTGGCCCGTGTGTCTGCTGAACCTTTCGCCCTGTTTCGACATAAGAAATCAACCATTAACGACGATTAATTTATAATCAAATGCCATTTCTTCTTAATAAAAAAAAATGAAAGATCAAAGATTTACTATCTATTTTCGAATTAAAAAATTAAATAAACTGTTTTTTAATCCTGGAGTTTTGTCGTACTAACATTTGAAACGGGACTATTCGTGGTTCGCAGTGCCACATTTTCGTGTTCCAAACTGGCTTGACGTAGCTTCATCTCGGACAGTGAACTGAGCAATTCGAGTTTCTGGGTTTCCAGAGCACTTCGAGATAACACTTCCTTCATTATTTTTATAAAAATAAAACAAAATAAGAATTAAAAAATATGAAGCAATAAAAAGGAAACATAAAAATAAGAAAACAATAAAGTATTAATGAAAAATAAAAAATGAATTCAATTGAAATACAAGTATACATTAATTAAATGCAAATTAAACAATAAATACCTTTTGAAGAACATCCTCCATTTGACGCAACGAGTCTTTTTTTTCCTGGAGCAAATTTTCGAGTTCCATGATTTTCGTCGACTGAGCGTCGACTTGTTCCGAAAGAACGGAAACTTCCATGTGCAGAGCGCCACGCTCGTTTTCCAATTTTCTCAGTCGTTCCTGAAAACAAAATAAATTTTTCGATTTATAAAAAATTAAAAAAAAAATTCTACGTCCACGAAAATCCTGAAACGAAACTCTAGTCAAAATATTAACCGGGAAATCACGAATAAAACGATTCACCGAATTATCTTATTTCTTAATTATTTTTCAGTTGGGTTATGAGTTAAAGGTTCTTGCAATTCAAACAAACGTTAGTGACAATTTCTTTTTTATTTCCGAATATCGGTACACTCTCTGTTGACATTCTGGATACCTCGGTGTTATTATTGAAGCAATTAACGTATGGATTGCTGCTGTATTGCGGAGCGTTCATGTTCGAGCATTGAAATTGTTGGAGTGAGCAATAGTGAGCCGGAATCGGTTTTTCTCTTTCGCAAAACAGAAGATCGCTCTGAGATCTCGCTCGTTGGTCCCTCTCGTTTCGATTTCTCAATCGACGTCTTCTCCTGTCCAGAGACCCGCCGTAGCGACTGCCAGTCGAGAGCGAAACCACGCTTGAGGTTCGAAGTCCCAATCGAGAAGAACTTTCCTTTGGTATCTGCTGGCTCGGTTGTTGCGTTCGAGTCTGATGAACTGAGTGACCGTAGTTACAACATTCCACAGGACTTTCTTTCACGTGCCCGGAATTTTTCTTCCCACTATCAAATTGTAAAAATTATTAATAAACAAGACGAAGTTATTTTCAAAAAAAATAAAAATTTGAGAATGATTTTGATAACGTGGTATAGCCATTTTTTTGGAGGATACCCCATTAAATTGCTGGAGCAAGGAGCAGCCTGAAGGGGTGGAAGAGTGACCAAGTGAGCTACATTGGCAGCGGCTGTGCAGATGTTTGGAACGCTTCCGCGTAGTGCGATCGATCTCGCATATCCCAGAAGGCAAGTCTATTAAAATAATATAAAAAATTTTCAATAATTAATTACATAATTAATATCTTTAAAACTAAATTTAAAAAATTAAATAATTAAATTATTAAATAAATTGTAGAAAAAATACTAAAATAAATTCTACAAACATAATAAAAAATTTTATCCAAGAAGTGATTTACCTGACAAAGACAAGTCTGAGATTGCGAAATCCCATGAGGTTCACTCGGCGGAGCCGGAAGTTCGATAGCAACGTTTCGAGGATAATCTTCAGCGTATTCTTCCCCATGTTCCGAGGTCGATGTAGTCCCCGATGAATCGTAAGCTTCCGAAGGTGTCCATCTGCAGTCCCATCGCTTTATCGTCGACGCAACGTCCGAGGAATCCGATTGCGAATCTAAGGATATTTTTTTAGGTAGTTCTAACACAACAGCTAAGGTCAGAATTATTTCTAACGTGCAAGGTGGAGGCAAAATCTTTGAAAAAATATTTCTATATATTTGCATAAATTTTAGTGATTCTTTTTAGCATTTTAAAAAATGTATGTAAAATTTAAAAGCAATATAATCTTTTAGAAGTCAAGATACTTATTGTTTAAGATCGTAATTTTTAATATGGATTCTGATGAGATTGCAAGTTTTATTAATTTTAGATTTTTTCAAGATTAATTAAAATAATTATTTAAAATTAATTAAATCAAAGAAATTTAATGAAAATGAAAAAATTTGAATTAAAGAAAATAAGTTTAAAATGTATAATTTCTAATAATAAATATTTTGTTTTTTAAGCGATGAAATATTTTCAAATTCTACATACACGTTCCTATTATGCTAATTCATTTTTATTGCACTGCAGTCGGTTTACACAAAATAGAAGCAAGAAATCCGGCTTTAAGAAGTACTGAAAAAGTTTTCAGTTTGAAGGGGACGATTGGTGAATAAAAAGGACTATCGAAAATCTGTATATTTTCTTCAGTAATGATTATTAATTTAGTCTTTATACTTTTGATTGAAAATCAGACAAATTTGAAAACGTTATAGAGAATTATTTTGTTTTGCTCTTTGAAAAAAAAACCAGTAATTTTTTTGTATTAAATTTATGAGATGAAGTTTGTTATTCCAAACAACAAACAGTTTATAATTTTAACGCGGATGGGGCTGTACCGATATATTTCATGGGTACGTGGAATATGGTGAAACCTTTCTGGGGATTCTTATCCTCTTCTTCCATTATTGGATCCAGATCTTGACGTTCCACAGCCGAACCATTCGTCCAGGTATTTTCCATGATTTGGGCCAGTCCAATTTGCACAATATTACAATTTCACAATTACACAATTTTTTTGTAACACTTATATTTATTTGCTCGATATCGCAATAAAATCGACGTCAAGTGCCAATTTTTTGTCTACATTGGAAAACTTTTGGCTAGAATTTTTTTTTTATTTTTCGTTTTAGGTAATAAAGCGATGACTAACGATTTAGTCGTCAAATTAGGTTCTAGCTTACGCTCTCGCACGTGCGCAGGAATTTCTATATGTGCGAATCATTTATTTTTAACAGTGCCAAAAATTCGTCTAGGACTTTTTTTTCTTTCTTTTTGCACGACGTTCGAGATCGTCCGAATATCGAGAGCATCGAGAGTCACTCAACTATTAATTTCACTTTTTCACAATTTTCACTTATTGCAAACTGGATGAAATTTCACAAAACTTTATCGATTTTTGCACGGAACTCGAAAAATTTCAAGCGAGTGCAGAATAACGAATTCTTTCGCATTTCGAGATGAGAATTCGTTCGAAACTTGAATTTTTCTCTCTGGCGGTGACGAGCGGGAAAACTCGGAGACAAAGAGAAAGACAGAAAAAAATGTTTCCGCGAATGTCGCTGAACTTTGGAGTCGACGAGGACGACGACGAGGATGAGAACGACGAACTTTGTCGTGTCGATGCAGGGGCGTGTCTTAGACTCCGACGACGTCGTCGTCGTCTCCTCCGACGTCTAAATATAACGTCACGAAATCCTCGAGACGTTTGATTTATAAATAGAAACCACGACTCTGAACGATTCAACACTCGCGCGCTCCGTTCCTGAAGTCGAAAAATCATCCTGGGACCTTTGGGGCCTTTTTTTTTATCTCTCGAACAATGTTTCATTAGTCAACATTTTTTCAACTGAAAAATTCACTGAACAATTTCTTACAAAAAATATGTTGAAGTAATTGTTAATTGATTGTTATAAAATACGTCAAAAGTATAAAAATCATTTTAGGACCCCAAAGATCTTTTTTAATCCTTTTAATAATTTTTAATTTAATAAAATTTTGAAGAGTAGAAAATTATTTTTTTTAAATCTTGGATTAATTCTTAATTATAAAAAGAATTTTACGTGAATCTTGTATGATTGCTATTGTTTTTTTAAAATTAAGATCGAGATGCTTACAGGCTGCATCCATTGTAACAATATTTCCGCGGTATTGGCATCAGGGGGTGGAGGTGGTGTGGGTGCATTTTGAATAGCGGTAACCAAATTTCTGGCAGCTTCTCGCACGGAGTCCTTCCACTCGGCATTACCTTCGGCTCCTTCGGCACACGCACCTGTAAGAACAAAATTAAACCAAATTATTGATAAACTAATGACAATTTTCTGAAAATCATTTTTCATTCTTCTGTTGTATTTTTATGGATGAAATTTTTTTTACAATTCAATTTTTAATTATTTACTGTGTTATGGTTTTATATATTTACAAATTTTTTCATTTTTTTACTTTCATTTTACTCCATGATAATATAATAATGCAATTTTTTAATTACATAATGAAATAATAATTTAAAAAAATAAAAATTGTTATATAAAATTAAATTATTTTATTTATGTCAGAAATATGTTACCGGAAATAATGCCGTCCATTTGCAACAATGCCGCCTCCAGCATTCTGCTAGCTTCCGATGTATTGTTTTTGAGAAAATTCGACGACTCGTTTCCCTCCGTGCCGTTGCTCTCCTCGCCTTTACCCATGGCCGGAACCTACGACATATTCAATCATTTTTCATTCTCTTTCATTCAGAATTTTAGTTGCGGAAAAACTTAAATGACGTAAGTTACTAAAGCTTCAAACGGCTAAAATTGTAGTCGACAAAAATTGAACGTGGGATGATCCGTTACGAAGAGTTAGCACATAGCAAAGATTTAGTACAGTTTAAAATACAACATTCTAAAATTAAACAAAGATTGTTTTAAAAATTGCATTATATAAAAAAATTATAATATTAAATAAGTAAATACTAAAGACTTTTTTCATTAGAAGATTTCATATAATATTTAATAATAAAGAGTTACACTACCGCACAAAAAAACAAAAACCTTACAAAACAGTTAAATTTTGTTAAATTTATATTAAAGAATTTTGCATGAATGGACGATTTGATAGTTAAAAGTTTGCACATGAGAAATATTTCATGATATATTCGATGACATAAAATTTTATAATCACCAAAAACAAACTTAAAAAAATTACTGTAAAATTACAAATTATATAGAATACAATTAAAACGACTCAATTAATGAATAATTTTTTTTACGGAATCGTTCTACGATTTTTTTCTTCGAATGAATTTTGACAATAAAGAATTCCGTTTCTTTAGAGTTTGCAGCCACTCAAAAAGAATTTTAAAAATTATTGGTATATTATATAAAATTATAATTAAAGTGTCTTATTCAATGAATTATTTTTATACCGAATCGTTTCATGATTTGTTTCTACGAGTAGACTTTGACAGTAAAGAATTCCGTCTCTTTAGATTTTGCGGCCACTCAAAAAAAATTTTATAAATTATTGGTAAATTATATAAAATTATAATTAAAGTGTTTTATTCAATTAATTATTTTTTTACCGAATCCTTTCATGATTTGTGTCTACGAGTAAATTTTGACAGTAAAGAATTCCGTCTCTTTAAAGTTTGCAGTCACTCAAAAAGAACTTTATAAATTATAAAAAAATACAATTAAAGTGTCTTATTTAATGAATTATTTTTTTACCGGATCGTTCCATGTTTTATTTTTACGAACAAAATATTGACAGTGAAGAATTTCGTCCGTCAAGTTTCGTAATCCACTGTTAAGTATTTTTTCGTTTATCTATTTTTTTGTGTTTCTGTTTCCGTTATCGCGTTATTTACTTCTGAATCGATCAACAGGTATTCGAGAGCAACGCCCAACTGTTCGACAACACAGCGCGCGTTGCGCGCCGTTCATCCGACTGCTGTCTTTGTCTTCGCGTCAATTTCAAGCCTGGCCCTTGCGCCTGTGCTTCTCCTTCTCTTTCGCGCTCTCCATTAAACCATTACCAGCAACTGCAGACACAGTAGTCACTTGTCTCCCTACTCGCGTCCTCGTCGCGCCCCTCGAGCTCTTTTTGCATAAATTACTGTACTTCACATTTTCGTTCGATTCATCGACTCTCGTTAATCCTCCTCACATAACGATATTATATTAAAATTCTATATCGTTATTTATTGAAACTTTGTGCACTTTCTATATAAAATCTATTCTTTGATGAAGACTTTTATGTACCATTTTAATTAAATTTTTTAACGCTATCGTGAAGTACATTTCATTTTCATTTTTTCTTCAGGATAATGTAAAGAAGAATTTGAAAATTAGCAAGAAAATTTTCAAAAGGAAATAATTTTTATTCTATACCATTTTTTCATTTTTCTCACTATCCTTTTCTTTACGATACTATAAAAATAGGAAAAAAATACAAATTAAAAAAAATTAAAAAATCATTATTTGTTTTTTTTTCGAATATTTTGATTTTTTCCATTTTTTCACGGTAATGTTAAAAAATCGAAGAAAACCAAAAAATGGTATGAAATAAAAATTAATATATTTTGAAAATTGCATGTCCAATTTTCAAATTTTTCTTTACATCAATTTTGAATGTAAATTACATAATTATGTATCTATAGTACGTACTTCATATTTTTGTTCGATTCATGGACTCTCGTTATGGCTATTATATGTTATATATAGAAATTCTATATAATTCTATAATACCTTTTCAATGGTACATGCATATATGGTTAGTTATTACAATCCTTTCGAGAGAATTTCTATATTAGTTACGTCGAAGTTGTATGAAATTACAAAATCTCATGGAATTTCTATAAAGGATCGCACACACTAATCATGTAGCATTGAAAAGGTACACATAGGAAAGATAAAAATAATAAATTGAAATGTTTCAATACTATAATGAAGAAAACAAATTAAATTTTCAGAGCTTTCTGTGATATAGAAATGTAATTAATTTTTTTAATCAAACATTTTTTTCCCCAATTTTAATTATTAATTTTTTTGGTTTAGATTTTTATTAAATTTGTACTCTAATACCCAGAATTTTTTAGCACTGTGTGAAAAAGTTGAGAGGTCATTTTATTTTGCTCCGAAGTTTTAACCAAGTCTCATATCTTTATCAAAAATGTTCTAATTATAATCTACAAATACAATTAACATTTTTTTTACTTTAGTGACTTTAAAAATGATTTTTTTTCATAAATTGTTGTTAGGTTTCAAAAATTAAATTATTCTCCAAATAGAAGGGAAAAACATGTAACAAATTTTGGTATTGACATTTTTATTGGAATAATTTCCAGCGATATTAAAAAAATCTGTGAAAAGAAAATTATTCATCCGATGTTGTGGAGAATGATTTCAGCTTTCTAACGTTCCAAGGCTGTGTGCTGTGAGATTATTTTTAACCAAGTTCTGACCTTTCAAAGTCAAAAAATGCATTTTTTACTCCAAAGCAGATAACTCTACCGAAAAAGATCGTACATGGGTAATCCACGTGTTTTTTTAAAGAAAAAATATTCCCTTTAAAAAAGCCTGAACGAATTCTCTAAAAAAATGTTACCATGCAAAATGAATATTATTATATTCAAATCGAAAAAAAATTCACTCCAATTTTTGACATATTTATCCTATCATCATTTCTATTTGTTTTATTCTTATAAACACAATACATTATAGAATAATGGATAAATAAATGTAAAAAATGTAGAATATTTAAATTTGGTTGTGATCGTCAGCGCCAGTGATTGCAAGAAAATACTAACAAGCCCAAATTCGATGGTAAAACAGACGCGTTCGATGGTAAATAATTCAATAAGTTTAAAAATAATTTCGGTTTTCGACCTTGATCAAAGATATTCGATAAAATCTATTTAAATATTTGTTGAAACATTGATTATCCAGAATAAAAATAAACTGTTTACTTCAGTTACTCCAAAATAAATCGTCCTTCTGATGTGGACACTTGTTGCTCACGTTGCTACGCAACCCGCACAACGCATAGATCCGCCATATTTGAATACCAAAGAAAATCGGCAAGTGTGTCAATAAATGAAAAACGAAATTATTCATCGATCTCGATTGTTATCGTGAAATCACACTCATACATGCAATTTTTTTTCCTTTACATCGAATTTAAAAAGATAAATTTACCTTAGCGTTTGTACATCTGAGTCCTCAAGGTGCACGAAAATGTTTCACAATTGTTAAAAAATTACGATTGTCGATGAACTATTTTACCACAGGTTACTAAACACACTGACTCGTGTAACAAATGAAATTTTGTGTTACTCGAAGATGTACAATGAAAGATTCGAAGATTGGATCGAGTGTCCAAGAATCGTTAAAGAAATGATTAATTTCTTAAAAAATTGTGATATAATAAGCAAAATAATTCTTTAGATAATATTTTGAGCATTGCTATTTTTTTATTTGCGAAAAAGATCTCAACGATAATCAAAATGAAAACGAAACAAAGATGATCTCATGAAGAGGTTATGTTTGCGATGAAACGAAATTCGATTATTTTGTTTGTTTTCTTTTTTCAATTGCGTAAGCATACCACTGATAACGATTCGAGAAAAATTTTGACATTTTGCGTGACGAAAAGCGATTTACTGTCACCGGAGAATTTGTGAATTTCGCGAACGCATTTTTCGTCAGCAAAACTTAATCCGGCACAAGACCGATGAATTACGGTCGCAACTCGCGCAGTTGGCACTTGCAAGGGAGAGCAAAAATGTTATCTATTTGCACAGATGGAATATGGATGGAAAAATAATGACGAAGTAACGCGAGAACGCGAAATTCCGAATACAGTTCACATACGCGCGAAGAGGAACAAAATCACACCTCGTCTTTCAACCTTTCTTACTCTCATTATCATTTATACATACGTTAACGAGCACGTATATGTACTATACGGGACACATGATCGCAGGAGCATTCACAAAAACAAGGAATATGTGTGAGAATGAGAGCGCATAGCTTTTTGACAAGCTGTCGAAATTCAAGCGTTGCCAATCTCACGAAATCAAAAATTGAGGTTATGTCATCAATTTTTCGATCATTTACAATCGAATCTCTACGAATTTGTCAACATCAGATGTAACGCAAGATGCATTGAACATTCATCGGATTTTTCAGTTCGCTCGATAACTGATGAAAATCAGTCTACGCGAGAGATGTCTGAATGACACAGAAAAATGGGAAGGAGAGAGAGAAAGTGGGTTGGTAACAGTGGGCGAGGATATATGGTTGAAAAGGAGAGAAAAATATATAGCACAGTCGACTTCCGTTACATTTTAATTTGTCTATGCCTGTGTGCGGTTCCACGGGACCCGTCGTGGTAGTCGTGTCGCGCTCGTCGTCGACGTTGTTTTTTTCTTAGCCTTTTTGACGTAAAGAGAACACGAGAGGAAAAAGAGAGGAGAACAGGGTTGACTAAAAACGAAATAAAAAGAGGATAGACAAGGAACGATGGATAAGAATGATCGTGCATGAAACGTGAATTGAACGAGAGGTGAATTTATACTCTTGTTGATCGGAGGAGAGATCTCTCGTCCCTCTGTGTGGAATGTGAGTAAGTACGTGACATACGTTTTTTTTCCTCGGACGTTCGAATGTATTTGTGTCAAAATATTCATCCAATTAGGAGACAGAAATTCCTCTTTTTATTCTCCTTTTATCGGGCGATTATTTTCACGGGCCAGGATTAGCCCAGTAGCGCGTACTGATTTTTTCCTCCGTTCTTTTTATCGTTAAAATGTATAGATATATTCGTTGAGGTATACATTTTTCACGGGAAAAGCCGCGAAAAACTACGTCACGAGTGACGGATTCGGTTAAAACTGGGACAAAGTGCAGTGCACTCTGGCATTGCGCTCTACCACCAGGTGTTTCTATGCCGTAATCTTCACAGGATTGGGTAATACGCGAACCTCTCGAACGTGTACGTATCGTTTTTTCCCTTTTTTTTCTCCTTTTTTCCACCTCATTCGCGACTCGAGAAAACGAGTTAGGTACAATTTTTCCAATCGGAAAACAACCGAGACTATTTTTTTCCTCCTATCGAAACGAAGGCTCAACGTGCGCGTGTACGAGCCACAACGCGCGTGTGTGTTCGCTTTTATTTTCGAGCAGGATTAGAGAAAACAACTTTCTTGTCAACAGATTTTTTTTATCAACGTAGCAACGCCGAATTATATGCGTGTGCGTGATTATACGTTCACGCTCCAATCTTTAAATCGATCAATTTTAATACTTATTTTTCACTCTCGTTACAATTTTTCCTTCCTAATATATGTAGAGCAATCTCTATTTTTTATTTAATTTTTTTCATCGATTTAAAGCGACATTCGACAGGTAAATAACAAACGTAGATAGAGAAAAGATATCTTGTTTATAGATCGGTTCATATAATAATACCGCTAGAGCAAGTTTAAAATCTTGCGAGTAAATAGATTAATTTTTGATATTTGAAATTAGGAGTAGATGAGGAATCCGGGATAGTTTTGGCTGCTCTCGCTACCATGTCGGATGGAGTTGATGGCGGTGGCGGGGAAAACGAGGTAGATTCCCATTCCTCGGCTCGTGCTGCGCCTGGAGATTCTTCAAACAACAGGGAGGATGAATCGTTGGATCCGGACAATGAGTCGGCCTTGAACACTAATTACGACAGCAGCGACGGAGCTGTCCCAGTTTTCAGGTTTACGAAAAAAAAACTATATCAGCGCTGTGTAAAAAATAGAATATTTTATTACTCTCTTTACATGAGGTTTGACGATGACTTTTCATGTACAGATGCGAACGCTGTGACAATTACGAGACCATAAACAAGGCAGCTTTCTGCGCTCATCAGGATCAATGTCTGGTGAGCGGAGAGCCAGGGGAGAGCACGGAAGGAGTCGAGGGAACAGAGAACGATGGCGATGGTGAGGAGGGACAACACTCGGGGCACAGATCACACAGAAAGATGTTCGAGTGCGACGTTTGTAACATGAAATTCTCAAATGGGGCCAATATGAGAAGGCACAAGGTAATCGTTTATTCTTCATCAATTTAATATATCCTATTTATATATTTAATGACTAATTCCTTTGTTACCATTGTTTATTGGTCATTATGAACTTTTACTTAAAAAGTGTATAGAAAAATAAAAAAAATTTTGCATTACGAATAATTGCAGATGAGACACACGGGAGTGAAACCATACGAGTGTCGAGTATGCCAAAAAAGATTTTTCCGTAAAGATCATCTGGCGGAACATTTTACGACACACTCGAAAACGCTGCCTTATCACTGTCCAATATGTAACAGGGGTTTCCAAAGACAAATAGCGATGAGAGCGCATTTCCAGAACGAGCACGTTGGTCAACACGACATGGTCAAATCTTGTCCTCTGTGTAATTACCGTGCCCCTACGATGAAGTGTCTGAGGCTACATTTTTTCAACAGGTTCGTAAAAAATGCAGAAATTACGTTGTCAATACCGGATCTACATATACCTATTTGTAGTACCAAATAATTAAAAAAAAAATGGATTTTGTTTTCAGACATGGAATCGATTTGGATAATCCCGGACCAAACAGCTCGACGTCCATCATGAATAGTTGCTCTCCTGGAGAAGCGATGCCTTCGGCCCCATTGTCGGATAGCGGTGACAGCACGGGAAATCGATCAGCCGACAATGCAACACCGCCGATGCACTTTTTGACTCCTCACGTCGAAATTTCTATACCCTATCCCGAACAAGCAGCCGGACAGCGCGATCAAAGTCCAGCACCGTTGAACGGTGACAGTCCCAACAGTCCGCAGAGCGCCGATAGCAACAGTAACGCACCGAGCAGCAGCCATCATCAGATATCGATGAACAGTACGACGATCCATCGGTAAAATCAGTGAAAGAGCTTTAAAAATTTTTCATTTTTTTATTTCTTTCTCGATGACCTTGGAATTTAAACGTGTCATAAATTCCCTAAGAGCAACATATTTCAATCAATCACTTTCGTAACCTAAAAGTATTTGTAAATTTCACACATTTATATTACACGCGAAAAATAATATATTTTTTGAAGTAAGTCGTACGTCGATAAAAAATTTCAAGGTCATGAGTTAAAGAAAATCACGAAATACCTTTTTTGTTCTAAATTTATATCATACTCGTAAACTCTGGCTCTTCATCTCTTTTTCGATGAAGTTGTAAATAATTCAGACGATAGAATTAATTTTCTAAATGATTGAAGAGTTGCTTTTTTCGTGAATATGTCTATAGTACATAGATTTTAGTTACTTTTTGTTATCGATGTTGCTAATGATAAAATTCATATTTATTCGAGCAGCGTGGGTGGAGGTGACGAAGCAATAACACCGTCGATATCGTTGATACCGATAAAGCAAGAGCCGAACAGTAATGGAATGGACGAGAGCGGCGCAACGTCGAGCAACCTGTCACCCCTGCCTTCTCTTATCAAGGTTTCACCGCTGAAGTCGTTACTGCGTGACGATTTGCGTCGCAAGTTGACCAACGTAACGAATAACAGTCACAGCATCGTAAACAACATAAACAACGGTATAAATAACGTAACGAACGGAAATCCACATTCGAGGGGTGAACCACCAACGTCGACGAGGCCGGATCCTCGTACGAGCGGATTACAGTGCACTCATTGCAGAATCACCTTTCCCGATTCGACGCTATACTTTTTGCACAAGGGCTGCCACAGCGACAGCAACCCCTGGAAGTGCAATATTTGTGGCGAACAGTGCTGCAATCTCTATCAATTCAATTCGCATTTACTCAGCAAGAGTCATCAGTGAACGAAGTTTTTTCTTTCGTTTTATTGTCCCCGAGCCGCCTGAGAGAAAATCATTCGATTCTCTCACATTCACAAATCGTTCTGATAATTCGATTTTATTCTTTTCCCACATCTTAGAACACGAGATTTCGCGACAGAGTTGAATATTGTTTATGGCCGATATTCAGCCATACCCATTTTTTCGTGTCCGTTATACGGAAGCAATTTTCGTTATCATTTTTCAACTACAGTTTCTTCGTTTAATATATTCACAGGGAAGCGTATCGAGTTAAAATTTCGTCACTATGTTGACATGGAATCGAAAGGTGAATTGTTAAAGATTATTTCTTGAATTCTTAAACTCGTTGGATTTAATGAGATGAGAAATGAAAAGGACACACGAGCGTTTTAGAGAATCATGGAAATTGTTTAATGGGACAAAACGTGCCTTTGAGAAAAAAAGGAAGAAGTGAGCGTTGAGGAAAGTTTTAACGTGGATACAAAGAAAGAAAAAAAGATATTAGTCGGGTAAGGAGAAAGAGAGAGATAGAAAGAGAGTCTTGTACGATAATTTTTTTCGATACAATCGAGGTACAAAGAAGAAAAGTGAAAAGAATAATCGAACAAGGAGTAGGAAAAAAAGTATATAAAAATATATTTAAAAATATATTTTTTTGCCACACTCGTCCATCGTGCTGTCACCACACGAAAGATCCGTCCAATAGGGCTTCACCGAATTTATTCCAAGCTCTATTCAAGTTATTAGTCTATAAAAAATCGGTCGATAGACGAGAAGAAAAAATAATAATTTCAAGTCAAAGAGGTATTGAGAAAACGTAAAAAAATATTCGTACTGGAAATAAAAAATATATATATATCTATATAATTGGAAAGATTTGAATTATCGAACGAAATAATCAACTTCGTGTACATTTAAACATTGAAAAAAAAAATCGGTTAAAAGCGTTCGGAAAAGATGATATATTTACGATAAATCGAAGCTGTATTTATGATTAAAAGAGTTAAATATTTCCCCTTCTCGTGGCCGGAAGTGCTTGAAGATGTTACCGTCTTGTACCTTTTGCGATCTAATAATTGTACCATATAGAATCAACCCCTCTTCTATCATTAACGAAATAAAATCACTAAGTGCCGCGTAATAGTACTTTCGAAAATATTCCAAAAAGTCCCGGTGAAAATTCCATTTTCAAATAATCACAATAATATCTAAACCAAAAAACAGTTATTTTTCTCGTTGGATTTTAATTTGTTTAAAAAAAAACATTTAATTTCATTTGAAGTTCGTCATTCGAAGTTAATGAAACGTTCAAGAAGATATTTTGAAAACATCAATTTTCTGTGAATAGCGTCGGGATGCAAGGAAAAAAAAATAAAAACGATGAGGAATAAAGAAAGAAAAAGAAAGACCAAAACGTTATAAATGGTACAAGTTGGATCGCGTTTTAACAGAGTCGAGAAATTCTGCATTTCGCCTCTGATTCAATTAATATTTTATATATAAATATTTGTACAAAAGAGTATTAGAGAGAGACGAAACGATTAAGGTATAACAATTTTAAAATAGTATATAAAAATATGCACTTACACACTTTCACTTATACTTTACACGCAAATTGATCTATCTCTCTCTCTCTCTGATTATATTATATATAAATATTATATATACATATATATATATATATTAAATTGCCTCACAGAGAAGAGACACTTATTATACACACGAAGGATAAAGAAAAAAATAATGCTGTAAATGGTTGTAGTTATTTAATAACTATTCTGTATATGGAGGAATATTTAATATTATTACAATTTATTTATTAATTCGTAAGTAATTTATTGCCTTGCATTCCAAGAGAGATAAATAATTATATTTGATTAACAAGCAACAAGATGAATAAAATTGTAATAGTTAATGATGACCAAAAAGAAGGTCTTCACGTAGACGTAAGTCCAAAATAACTCCGTACGGGAGTTTTATTTTTTTTCTCAAAAATGTACAGGAAAGCCTGATTCGTCGATGTGAAAATGGATGTTGTTACGATAGATTACCAAAACCATTCACTCTAGTGTATGTAATTCAACATTGAAAGCACTCGAGAGTGAAAAGCGAAAAATTTTGAAATGAAATTGAAATGAATTATAGATAACTAGCTTGCTGCTAAAAGATTTTCATTTCTTGAAATTTATGTTTTTATTATTCTTGCTAAAATAATTAAGTAATGACAATTGTATTATTATCGATGGTACAAAAGTTTTCGAAATTAGAGATTCTTTCTAATTGGTTTCGTGCTTGGGGGAAAAGCAATGCAAATTACTGATTTGGATTTCGGATGGTCAATTTTTATAAATTGTGCAATCAGAATTTTTTTTACGCAGTTGAGTCTCTTTTGGACAGCGAGCTGGTAAAATTTCAATCAATTTATCCAAATGACGTAATAAATGTACGAATCGTGTTCGTTTATATTTTTCATCGGTGTATCGAGAGTTTTGAAAAATTTTGGAAAATGTCATTGAACCCGTTTAAATGTTAAAATTATTCTCCGGAAGACGATTTTTTAGACACCTTTACATAAACGCACGTGTTCATCGTATTTTTGTTTTCGATCAAACGAAAGAGATAAAATACCAATTGTACATGTAAATTTGCAAATAGAGGAACAAGAGTCAGAAAGAGAGTGATTCAGTTATTAGAGACTCCACGAGTTTGTCAAGTGCCTGAGTGAAGAGATGGTTTCTAATTATTGAGGCAAATTTTTGTTGATAATTCATCACAAGATTGTAAAAAAGAAGAAAAAACACCTTCAATATTGCGCTAAGATTACGGTCATTAATTTGAACTTTGTCATCATCAATATAAAAAAAAATTGGAGCTGTTTTGAAACTCTAAAAATGTCAATTCGCAATATTTCGTCTTTGAGAATTCAGAACCAGATTGACCGTAGTTCAGTTCAAATGTTCATCTAAAAAATTCTTAAAATTGTAAAAAAATAATAAAATAGAGAAATGATTTAATGGATCAAATTCAAAATAAATTTAAAAAAAAACGAAAATTAAGAGAAAGCAAGATATAAAATGTACAAGTGCGGACGAGAATTTGAACAATGGACCAGATGCAAGCTGAGGCAACTTTGGGGCTAGGGTAGTTGCGCTTCATACTGTGATCAAGTTTACAAAGAAAAATATAAAAAAAAAACAAATAGTCTTAACATTAGAAGTTATAGCGAAAGAGAGAAAAGCTTTTATTATCGCCGAAGAGTATGAAAGTACGACGAATACCAGGTACAGGAAGAGAAGAAAGAAAAGCGAGAAACCAATGGAGAGGGAGAGAAAGATGAAAAAAAGAAATAAACAAGCCTTAGGTGCACGCCCCGCCCACTTATTTATACAACCTATTAAATTACAAAATATATATATATTTAATTGAATAAGATTTAAGAAAGAAGAAAAAACGAATATTGTTGATGTTACTATGGTGTAATGGGTACAAGCTAAAATACATAAAAATTATGTATATACCACATTTGGTAAAAAGTTTTTATCCTGTCATCACAAATTAAAGATTCAAAAATTGTTATATTTATTGGTAATACTTACGTGTATTAAATAATAGTAATTAAGAAAATAATCATTCGAAAAATAATTTAACGATTTGATGGAATGAATTGTTATTTGGCAATAATATATTTTTAATTGATTGCAGACATTCTGATTTTGAGAGAGAAGTCTTTGTTGCAAATCTGGCCAACGGATGGTAGGACAGCTTTCGTGAAACCGGATTGAAAAATTATTTTCATTTGTATATCAAATATTAATGAAGGAAAATCGCTTAAGAAACAAGTTAAATATTTAGTGGAATGAATTCTTTTTGTACAATAATATATTTTCAATTGATTGCAGACATCCTGATTGTGAGGGAGAAAAGTCTTTGTTGTAAATCTGGCCAACGAATAGTCGACAGCTTTGGTCAAACCGGATGTGCGCTGCTAATGAATTACAGAGGGAGTAAATTCAGACTTCCCGGCGTGTGCTCGATATGCTCCGTACCACGATCACCATCGTTGCGTCATATTGAAAGAGTACAATAACGGATTGGTATAAATGAATCACAGAGGTGATATCTAATTTTATTTTAAATTTAAAAAAGTATAATTTTTTTGTCGAAAGAATAAAAATATTGATTCAATGAACGAAAATTCGGAACATCGTGCGTCAAACCTTGGTACATTTGTTTCCAATTTTATTTTTGTTCTTGGAAGATTCTTCAAATTCTTTATTCGTTTGGCTTACGTAGCAACGCGATATTAAACAGATTGAAGAAATGTGTTTCGATTTCGAGTCGATGAATCTCGTGGAAAAATGGGAAATGGAATTTTTTAATGATAAAACGAAGACTTACAATTTCTTGTGAACATGGAATTCTCTAGCCTCCAAATTTATTTCACAAATTTTTATTCAACGATGAGAAGCATTTATATTACAGATTATGTTTAAATCTACAAAATAAATACATTTTTGTTCTTTTTTGATTTCGTCACGGTGTCGAGCGTTACTCAAGGCAAACTCGAGTCACGAGACTCCACGTATACAAAATTTGTTTATCAAAATTAGTTTTAAGAAGTAGTCAATTTATCAATTTTATATGAATATCGATTAATATTCCGAAAAATTGCGTAGAGAATTTTAGCATTAAAAAATGGCCACGGTACTTGCTTATTTCGGTAAGGACAAAATTCCTTTGATAAATTTAAGCAAGCTTATTTTTTTTCTTAGAGTGATGTTTGACCCATACGAGTGCGAGGCAGGGCAAAAATTTTACAGATTTCTCCAAGACTTTTAATATTTATGAAAAAAAAACGGCAGTTATTACTCTTTGTTTTTTCTTCGAATATTATCTATTTCTGGAGAAAACTGTACTATATGATTTTTACAGATGGACGAGATTTAAACATTATCTCAAACAGGTATATAAAAATTACACGTATCGTGAATCTTACAAATTTTCTTATTGTTAAAAAAGTTCTTTAGAATTTGCCTAACTCGTTTGTCTCTTTTCCAGATTTGTCTCGAATAGGATCGAGGAATCGAGCGAAGTCAGGACGCGAAGAATAATAAACTTCCGGTTTCCGGAATTGCCTATTTACACGAACAGAATGCACGATGAATCTTCATTCATCGCTTCGTTACAAGAAGTTCGGAGAGGAAAAATTCCTGGAAAACTCGATTTTCCATTACTCCTGGATGCATTTTCTTGTTCCTCTTCGTTTATTCGCTGCCAGCTTTGTGACTGAGGATGCTCTCGATGTTTCGATGAATTCTAGCAATCTGGGATCGTTTGCTCATCTCCTGGCTCTCTCCCTCCTCGATGTACAGGTTACCATCGGCTTCCGACCACCCGGCAGTCACCACCGGAGTCTCACGTTTCCGGTCTGCGAACAAAGAACGAACGACCATTCAGCATTCAGCTGACCAATCAAGCCAGCCCATGAACTTTAATATTGACCTGGTGCACGTACGTACACGCGAATCGTCCGACAGTCATCGTGTCAAGTGATTGGCAAGCATGGGACTGAGCAAGGGGAAGAGATTATCAAAGCCAACCTTCTCGAATAAAGTCATCATCGCACAAATATTACGCGTCTCTAACTCGAATATCCTCTCATATCTCCGACGGAATTTATATGATATAAACTTCCAGCGAATATTCTTATGAACAATCTCTCGTCGGCGTTTGTTAAATTTTTAAGAGCTTGTTTTTTATATGGAATTTCTTGAGAAGGAATGACAAATATTTATTAAATGTGGTTCAAATGTTGCGGTACTGTTCTTGCATCAAAATATGCTTTTATACATTAAAGCGTGAATTATTGAACGTTTTAATAGTTATTAAACAATGTTTAATCTAGAAATAGAGTTGTATCTGTATAAAAAATTTGCAGTGATTAAGTTTGCCAGGGAATGTATTTTAGATTTATTTACAACGAAGGAAAATTTCATCCGAAGAATCTTTTCCATAAAATTGTGATAATATTGGAACAATATTGTGATACAAGTGCGGAAAGAGAACGAATGCCAATTGGCACGAATTTGTTGCATGAACCAAAGACTTGTGGTGGATTGACATGAGCTCGAGTGTGACAGTTGGAACGCATGCTGAAGACGAGCGTTAGAATCACAAGACAGCTCATCTTAATCCTTCTCAAGTCTATGGACGAATGCGGCAACATGTCAGTCGTCATTTGCTCACTTTCGCACATGTACACAAATCCATATATCACAGAATTGTTTTGATGGGTTTTGTGAAAATTCCACTATGAATGAAGATTTCAATTTCATTTTTTATATAGTCAATTTCGTTTTTTATATACAGCTTTCAATTCAGTGAATTAAAAATTAGTCTGAAGCTCACTATCTCATTAATATTACTCCGTGCGGAAAAGTAAAAATAAAAAATCCATTTTCCGAGATACCATTTAACAAAGATTGATTCTGCCAGAAATCATTTCTGATCAGCTTTTTGAATAAAATATATTGAAGGAATTTGTCGTAAAAAATCAAATATGTATTACAAAATTGTTCATTACTGTTTTTTTTTAACTTTACAAACAATATCACTCGGAAAAATTCTGGAAAAAATATTCCTCTGAAGATTTATGAACGATGTTCTTAAAATAATTATTGAGAAATTTCTAGACGAGAAATTTCTCAAGATAAAATTTCTCTAAGAACATTTCAGAGACAAAATGGGCCAGGGATTTTACATTATTTTCTCACTCTATAGTTGACTCTCGCTCAGTCTGTTTGATCGCGCATTCGCATTCTTGCCACGAATCGCGCTTAACCGTTTCTCTCTTCGAGAGGTCCCTCGTTCAACGCGTTCGCACTTATCTATTGCCTGATTGAATCGCTAATCGCAACATGCATCGAGAAACTTTTCTTTCCTCCATGTGCATATTGCTTAAATAAGTAAAAAATTACTTGAAAAATATTTAAGGAGGAATCGTAGGGACAATCCATGTCAAAAGTATGTTCAGAACGAAAATTTTGCGAATTTTTTACTTTCTAATCTTTTGAGAGGATTCTAAATTTTTTGTGTATTAGCTGCAATAGCGATTAATAACTTCTGATTATTAATTAAACCATTTTAACAATCAACATTGTTTGAACAATTAAAAAAAAATTAAGTGAAATGATTTCGAATTTTTGAATTAGCATTGAAGACTCATATGAAACATTAAAAAAATTTTTTGTTTATGTTTAGAACATTTATATGAATTTCCTATAAGATACAATGTTCAATTTTGTAAATTTTGAAAGTCCACAACTTTAAAACCATTCAGCGAATAATTCTCAACTTTGGCAAACAAAATTTTAACTTTTTCTTAACATTTTAAAAATACCTCCAATTCTTCCAAAGAAACGTACTAGTCAAGTCTACTTCATAAATTTTTCTTCATGAGTATATAATTTAATTCTTATTATGTTATTCACTTATGAGTGAAATAGTGTTGTTAGTCATAATATCTCAATATAAAACTTAAATTCTTACCCAAAAGTTTTTCCAGGTATTGGCACCTTGTCTCAGGATCACCAGGATTCATGGGAGCCCCAGCAGTCAGTTCCGCGAGTTCAGCTTTCACCATGAGATTGAGCCTTGCAGAAATCTCCTCCAGGCCGGCTGAAACAATGAGAAAGGGGAAAATAGTGAAAAAAGAGGAATATTTCCATTTGAATGGTTTTACATCTACACGCCTACTTCAAAGACGTTCCACTCCGAAAAAAAAACAAAAAACAAAGTGCAGCGGATTTTACACAGGATGGATCGTGGATCGCAGCTGCGTCGAAGTGATGTAGGAAGCGGAATTTGTCACATGTGTACTACGCAGGAAGCAACACGTCGAGCTTGCAATTATTCATCGGGCGGACAGTCGAGTGTTGAAACTTGTCCGGTATCAGTCGCGAGGCTGTTACGAAACGCACATTGCGTCGATATCCCTTCATTTTTATACAAATTGCTCCGGACACATGAGCGGAGAACAAATGATTTTGCAAGCTTCACTGGCATATCAATATATCGGAATTGACACTTGTCATTGTAATTATTTTTACACATATTCTCGTTCCAATAGAAAAATCTTTTCCAGCTATCGAGAGTATTTAAATCAATAATAGACATTGATAAATTTCATTAGACATCAATGAATAAATTCTTTTATTCAGACCCTGGGGATTGCAATTCTTTTATACGTTCTCCTTCGATAAGATGTATCGTAGCTCATGATCCTAGTTAATCGATGATAGCTATTAATCAGTTTAAGAGCAATGGCAGTCACGTGACCACTCATAGATATCGTGAGTTACGCTTTTATCAATGTTAAAAATAAAAAAAAATTTTTAAGTAAAAAATACGCCAAGTAATGGAATAATTGTTATCCAAAATTACATGAAATTATTCTGTAACCAAGTAAAAAAATGTTTGTTTCAATTTTTGCATAGATTCGACAATTAAAAATTGGTTGTATGGGTAAATTTAATTTCATATTAAATGTAAACGACTAAATTTACCCACCTAAGCCAATTTTTAATTGTCGAATCTATGCAAAAAAAATTTTTTTTTTACTTGGTTACATTTATATGGACATTGATAAATTTCATTAATAGACAAAGAAATTCTTGTAGTTACTCAGATCCTGGAGATTGCAATTCTTTTATTCGTTCTCCCTCGATAAGGTGTATCGTAGCTCATGAGCCAAGTTAATCGATGATAGCTATTAATCAGTTTAATAAATGAAAATCAATGAACGGGAATTATTTTCTTATTAAAATAAATCAATATCAGAAGTTGATAGGAACGTTCGTTTAATGATAGGAACTAAAACACATAATCCACAATAATTGCTAGACAATTTACGCTCTTTAATTGTTCTTCACTATTCCTACCATCTAGGCAGGAATGCTTCGAGTCTCTCAACGTCACGTACAAAGTTTCGTATTAAAAAAATGTTCGTTCGAAGTAGG
The DNA here is from genome assembly GCA_030522605.1 of Cremastinae sp. B BG-2022a. Taxonomy (NCBI): domain Eukaryota; kingdom Metazoa; phylum Arthropoda; class Insecta; order Hymenoptera; family Ichneumonidae; species Cremastinae sp. B BG-2022a. Next base: position 4,918 of record JAPYYX010000358.1, on the reverse strand, counting down.
CTTTGGAATGCGGCTTGTGCATAGTTTCTATTACGCTCTCTCTCTCTTTGTAGAAGCTCAAATGAAAAATGGAGAGTCGCGAGTCTCCTAATTAGCCAAAGAGAGCGATAGTCTTAGAGTGATTCATATTATAGTTTCTAAATGTAACAAGTGCAGTGAAAAAAAGTTGAATATACCAAATGGATCTTTGTTTTTCAAAAATTTTATTAATTCAACTATTGCTTGTAAAAAGTATGTTCAGAACGAAAATTTTGCGGATTTTTTATGTAAATTTCTGTAATGTAAATGTAAGGTTTCTGTAAATGTAAGGTTCTGAATTAACTAAAAGACTAGAAAGTTCTAGTCTTTTGAAAGGGTTCTGAATTAACTAAAGACTAGAAAGTTCTAGTCTTTTGAAAGGGTTCTGAATTTTTTATGTTTTAGCTACAATAGCGGTAACAACTTCCAATTATTAATTAAACTAAATTAAAATTAATTAATTAAACTAAATTGAAATAAAATTAATTAATTAAATTAAATTAAAATAGAAAAATTAAGTGAAATGCTTTCAAATTTTGGAATAAGCATTGAACACTCATATGAAACATAAAAAAATTTTACAGAGATGGTACATTTTTTTTGTTTATGTTTAGAACATATATATGAATTTTCCATAAGACACAATGTTAAATTTTATAAAGTTTGAAAGTTCATAACTTTAAAACCATTCAGTGAATCATTCTCAAATTTGGCACAAGGATTTTATAGCCGATTTCAAACAAGTCTACAAAATTTTAACTTCTTCTTATCATTTTAAAAATGTCTACAATTCCTCCGTAATTCAACTTAAAGCTGTCAGATTTTTTTTTTAAGTTTGTCCCGGAACAAATGTTCTCCCGTGACTTCGAATTTCTCTCAAGTTTCTCAATGTCAATGAGCTTTTTGAAGGAAACCGTTCCATTTGCGATACGTGCGATTATGCCGCTCGCCCTTCCCTTTTTCAGTTCGCGTACCGAGTCACGTGACAGCACGTAGTGAAATCATTTCCCACGGCATTAAGCGAGTATGCCAAGATGTACGCGCAGCGATAATGTTCGCTCGTGAATCGAACAATGGAATCGGGGAGAAGGAGGCGCAGGAGGAAGAGGGAGAAGGTCGTGGTGTTCCGGTACGAGGGAGTTCCGCGTATCTCCTCGTTCTCCGATGTATGCAAATGCGCCAAGTAGTAAAATATCGTAACAGCACGATCGCACCGCTCGTAACGACCCGTTAACGCGAAACGGAAGCGAGAGTGATCCCAAATGGTGGACGGATTCTCACTTTCTTTGCGTCAATGAAATTTATGCTTTATCAATTAATTATGATTTACCGTTAAATTATAGGATCATTTTGTATGAAGTACATATGGATTACATTGGTATTTAAATTTTTTTTTCATGACAGTTCAGAAACAAGTTTGAGAAAATCAATTTTCAGCAGTCGCATGGATTCTAATTTTTTGTTTGCATCAGACAAAAGTATGTTTTATTTACAATTTACTGTTAATTTATAATATGAATTATTAAAATATGAAACACGTCTGTATTCGGATTGATGCTTTTTCTATAATAGAAAAAATTAATGAAATTCGAAAATGTCGAAATGCTTTTATTAAGTATTATGAATTCTCGGAATTCATTTACTTTATGTAATTTCTCGTAAAATAGTAATTAAGAAACAAGTAAGATAGAATAAAACATTTTTGGGACTACATTGGTACTTATACAAATTTTTTTTTTATGACAGTTCAGAACCTGATTTTCTGTTTGCATCAAACAAAAGTATGTTTCATTTAAAATTTCCTTTTAATTAATAATATAAATTATTAAAATATGTGACACGTTTGAATTGATGCTTTTTCTACAACAGAAAAAATTGATGAAATTCGAAAATGTCAAAATGCATTTTTTTAAGTATTATGAATTCTCGGAATTCATTTACTTTATACAATTTCTCATGAAATAGTAATCTAGAAACAATTGACACTTTTGTGACTTCTCGGAAGAGATTAAAATAATAGATTTTTCGAAATTGACAGGTGTCGAAAATTGAGCGTCGTTTTGAGATAAAAATGTACTTTGCTGTTGGTAAGAAACGATCGTCCTATCGAGACCGTAAATATGAGTGTAAAGTGCCGCAGGCGTCGATGATAATAGCGGTCTTAAAGATTCACATCGCGAACGTTCGGTCCCGCACGTATCTTTCTCGCCCTCTTCCTCCTCCTCCACTTCGCCCCGGAGGAGAGTCCGTCCTCAAATGGCCTTAAACGCTTACGTGCCAGCACAAGATTCTGGGAATAAAACGCGACGGGGCGGCATTTCAACATCGGCCCTTTGTGCCGGCGAAAACAAATTCCGATTACTCCGGATGAAGAGATTTTCGTCGTTCTTGCCTTCTTATTCGCGTTCCGGGAAATTGACCTCCCTGCTGTGACTGGCAATAAATCGAAGCCTCGCGCATCCACATTTTCAAATAAGCGCTCTCGAAATTTGTTCGATCGATGAATTTTTTCTCGAGGATCCAAAAATAGATAGGAAAGTTTCGTTCCAAGATCCGTTCATTCGCAACCTTTGGAATTAAAGAAAAATGAATTTTTAAAGCGAAAGCAAAATTCAGATCACATTTTTCGAGACGCATGAGCGTTTTGCTGGGAATTTTTTTTCATATCGTAATACTCGATATTATTATATAGTCTCCGGACTCGTATAACGAGCGCTGGAGCGAGAGGCGTAAAACGTGAGGCGCGGTACATCCGGACCCGGTAGATCCGAGTAAAGATGTGGACAGACCGTGATCGGTTCTCTAATGAATAAAATCTCGTCTCGCATTTTAAGACCGTCGACCACTCTTACACACCTTACCACCTTTGAATTATTGACCAGCGAAAGAAAATCCGAATTGTATTTTACGTTTTTATACAATTCACAATTTTGGTAAAAATTTATGATTATAATTTACATATTTTTAGAATTATTTTTGTATATCGTTTATCACACAATTTAGACAAAAAATAAAAAAAAAAAAAATTCTACAAAAATTTTTTGTTTTTCAATTTAGAAATACTCAAACAATTTGTTTGTCCCGTATTGATCGAAGATTTTTTCGTTTTTATGGGTATATACATTTATTTAATTAGAAATGTCATTTAAAATCAAGAAAGTTTAAGTATTTTTTAGTTATATTGAAAAAATTGTTAAGATTGTTTCGACGAAAGATGTTTTTATTGAAAACTTGTTTAAATCTTCAGGAACGTTTTTTTTCTCTAATTACCCTAGCGGAATGCTGCCCAAGGCGATGACATATTTCGGTCAAACGGTTTCGTATCTATCGCGACAAACACGTACAAGACAAAAATTTCTTCGCGGCACCTGATTGAAATTTCAATACGGTCGAAGTACCGCCATACGGATCCAATCCCGTAAGGTCAGTGATTTATTTTGGGTGGTCTATAATGTTCTGTTTGGGTCCGGTCTGTCGTTGCTTCAAGGAGGTTCTTGCGGGTCTCATGTAAAAATTTTTTTAAAAGATTTTTAAATGAAATTTGACTTATAGCGAAACAACTATAATACAAGACTTTAGGTGAAATTTGTTCGAAATTGACTGTCTAGAAGTTAAGATATTTATTTTTGAATTTCGCAACTTTTTGTAATGCCTCATAAGAGCTCATGTTGAAAGGTGTGATTTTGTACAATTAATATCTTGATTTCTACACGGCGAAGCTTCTAGAAATTTTGCACACTGTCTAATATAGTGTCAGAGAACGTCAACGCCAATTCTCAATGAATTATCTTTAAAATGATTTCGCTTGATGAAATTTGCCTTTACTTTACATGTTCAGTTCATACGAGTATACTTTAATTTATAGTTAGTCTAAATTAAAGTTTAAGTACATATTTAAAAATTGCAATTTATATTTTTTTACTTCATTATTAATTATTTATCTACATAGAATATTAAATTATCATGATGATTGTTCCGAATTCTGAAAATGATTTTCACACGGTTCTAAGTTTATTTTTGTGTCTTCCCAAACGAAAAATTGAAAGTCTAAATTCTAGTTCCGTTAGTTTATAATTAAAATCCATATTTTGGTAATATTTCGGATAACAGCCCCCCCCCCCCTCCAAAGTGGGTAGTGGGTGGTGGAAATGATATTTTTATGAGATATTTTTAACGATATTGTTCCGAATTCTTAAAATGATTTTTACCTGGCTCGAAATTTTTCTTCATGCGTCTCCACTGCCTGACGTAAACTAGGGCCGAACATCCGGCGACGAGGAAAAATACTATACAAGCACAAACGGCTAGAACCAATGCACCGGTCTGCCAGTCCCAGGGAATGTCGGCCTCACCGCTTGTTCTTCTCGCTCTGGAATCCCTCGACGAATCCTACGTCAAACATTTCATCGAATTTCAACATTTATAAGGGACGGCCCCCTTGAGCCTTAAAATTATTTTTTATAGCTTTCAATCTTCAGGTTAACTTAATTTGGTCCTATCTTAAGCAAATATGTCAAAATTTTACAAGAACTTGAAAAAAAAAAAAATTTTTTTGTGGGGCACGACGGCCCCCCCAAAAAATCTTTAAAAAAATTTTTTTTATTGAAAAAAAGGTTTTAAGCACAAATATACTATTTCTGTACCTTTATGTCATAGGCTTCAAATCTACTTAAAAAAAAATTTATTCGGCCGATATAATCTGTTTCTCTCTGTCTCTACCCTCATTTTGTTTAAAACATTCCGTATGATATTAAGGGCAATGAAAACCAAGTGACCACCCAGATTTCGTAAATTACGAATATCTCAATTAATAAATGAATTGTCATCAAAAAGTGGACCAGAGCGCCGTTCTTTGGATCGAAAAGAATGTATCACTGCTTTTTTTAGCTGAATTTTGCAA
>JAPYYX010000357.1:0-64859 GCA_030522605.1 Cremastinae sp. B BG-2022a | reverse complement strand
CAAGAAAGAATATAAAAAAATGAAGTGGCCACAAAAAATGGAAGATCTGTTTCCCAATAAAATAATCGACTTGCATGGTTACCGTCTGAATTACGGTTTCTTCAAAAATGAATACGGCGCAGATTTCATTTTAGACAACAATACACGTCAACTGGTACTAGATCTAAGTGACAAATTGAACGCCAGCGCAGACTTCAGTCCTCTGGAAGGAAATTGGTTTCATAGTTACGATGATACTTTTTCGACTGAAGAATTTTTTGATGAAGTGGAAGGTCATGCCGTAGACGTCTTTGCGGTACAAACCGGAGCATTTTCTCTTCACAGAAATGACTCATTGCGTACACAACCAATAGAGATCGATACATATTGTGCTTATGTACCAAACGTAGCGATCGGAATCGCCTACGTAAACGATACATTGCTAGTCCAATTTTTATTTTCCACTATGATAGTCTTTACCTACTGGGCATTTACAAAAATGTTAAAACTCGATAGCGCTGTGTGGACAATCTACAATATTTATTGTCTTCTTTTTGGCATTCAGATTGTGCGAATTCCAAACAAAAATATTGAACGCATCGTTGCACTCTCTTTGAGTATTTTGTCAGTCTTTTTCGCTATTGATATTCTTTGTTCAATGTTATATCGCGTGGTTGATAACTATCCGATAGAACTGTCGTTTGATTCTTTTGAAAATCTTAATAATTCGGGATTGATTCCGGTAATTCATCGACTTTATTTAAATAAAATACCGGAAGATGAGTCGAATGCTCTTTTGAGTTTAAAAAGAAAATCCATCGCGTATTCTAAAAATATTACTAATGCAAATGCAACTTATACTTCAAGCCTCCAGAACGAAATCGATTGTTTTGATACTACGGTATTGTTCAGAAATTTAGCTTGCTTTTTGCCAAGACGTATCAAACAAATGGGATATTTTCACCATGCATTCACGTATTCGATAAACGAGGCGGAACCTTGTATTTTTACTGAGGGAAAAAGTTTTGTTGTGAGTAAAAATTCACCTTACAGATGGGCCATTGATAATTTCATACTTCAATCGCAAAGCGTTGGTCTTGATCTTCGTATAATTCAGCGAATTCGTATGGAAGCTACTTCGCTCTCTCTCGAGGAACCACCAGTATATATGCTTCCTTGGATAAGGCGATATTCTTTGTCACATGCGTGTGACCTATTAGTAAAAGTGATGATTCACGGTTGTCCTATCTCAATTCTCGTTTTTCTCATTGAAATAATATGGTACCATTCTTCAGCTAAGCTGAAATTTGCACTTCATAAAATTGATCGATATTTGAAAAAATACTTCCACCGTGGAAGTTACAAGAAAAAAAGTAATTCTATAAAAAAGATAATCATAACTTGAATAAGTTTATCAAACAATATGAAAAGGATACGAAATGTTTTATATCTCAAAAAAATCAAAATAAAAATGTACGTAATTCAATTATTTGATGTTGTTAGTAATGAGTATTGTGAAAATTTTGAAATTTCGGTTGATGAAAGTATTCTGTGTCAAAAATTAAAATAAATGAAATTATTTGTAAGAATTTTTCGTGATATTATCCCCATATGTGCCAGTCAAGAATGTATACGTTCCATTGGTCCTCAAAGTAGCCGATTCTGGCTCGAAAACGGACTTTGGTATCAGGCGAGCATGCTCCGCGAAGAGGTCGCTCGGCTGCGCATGAACGCCTGCGCATACTTTCTGTTCTCCTGATACCAACCTTGGATTTTTAACTCGATTCACGCCTTCATTACATGAATCTCGAGAGTCGAGGAGCATATAAATACTCTCTCTGACGTATCAAACAGATTTATAGTAATAGAAGTGTAGTAAATAAAAAAATTAAAAGTTATAGCAATAATGACGATAAAAACAGATTCATAGTAATGAAAATGATCGTAATTTTAATTGAAGTATTTTTTTACGTCAAATTCGTCATCAGCAGAAATGATATCAAAATTAATCGTTTCTTTTTTTTATCTCGGACATTTAATCTGAAAATTTTATTTATAATGCTCTTTAAATATCTGTACAATAATCAATTATCGGTAGAATGATACGAAGTTTAATTGCAAAATATTCGTTGGTCCGTCTCGCGTTGACGATTATCTAAAAATTACTTTTCCTCGCGGAAAGTATATAAAATGCTTCTTTTTGAAATATTTAATAATTATTTCTTCACACGAATGCAATAATGGTAACGTATCACACTCTTCCCTCCAACGTTGCTATTGTGTCAAGAACATTTTCTATCACACTGTAAATGTAAGGACGTTCCATCGGATTGACTTTCAGCAGGGACAAAATGAGTTTTTCCATATCCTACAAGTAAATTTTATTATTTTTACAAATAATAGAGGGTTTAATTAATTCAATAGCTTCATCAAACGTGTTTTTACCTCATTGTAAGGTGAATTTTCTGGGAATGTGATATTTGCACTTATCACAGCAAGAGCAACACTATCGCCCCTCTCGTAAACGGAATCGAACGGTGATTTGAAGAAACACAGAGCGTACAGTATACATCCCAAAGACTGAAATGATAGTTAAAAAAATGTAATCGCTGAATTTTCTCTATTTGATGATTTCGAAGAAAAAATAAAAGTCTATCTCACCCAGATGTCGGTTCTCTCGTCTACCATACAATAACTTTCAACGTTAAACAATTCAGGTGCACGGTAGGGCATTGAGCATCTTTCGGCAGCTACATCTTGGAGAGTCTGAGCTGCGTGAGCTCCACAAACTTTGACTCTGGCCGGTGCAACCGAGCCTGTAACAAAAATTTGAATACTTCAAAATTTATTTTCATTTCTTGAAAACAATAAACTAACCGAGATCCATAATGACAGGGGTCAATCCATCTCCAAGTACAATATTTGCTGTTTTGAGGTCTCGGTGAGCCAAAGGTTCCGGCTTTGCTTCATGAAATGCTCTGACACCTTCGCATATTTGTAAAAAAATATTGAGTACTTCTAATGGTGAAAAGTAGTCACTAGTTTTCGCTCTCCTCTCTAACTCGTGTGCAAGTGTTCCTTTCTGCAATGTAATGCATAAATTGTAATTTCCATCACAATAAAAAAAATCTATTACATAAAACTGTTTATACTTTTTTATAAATTGCCTGTTCAAATAAAATTTTTATTTCACAATTTTTTTATTTACGTGATAATAGGGCAGAACCAGCAAAACTTCACTGGTCGTATTCACAACAGGGTCTGCATTTCCCTTGTGAGTTGAGTCAATACATTCTATTATGTTTGGATGTTTGAGAATCGTGTGATATTCTATTTCCTTGATAGCCAATCTCTGATCGTCCGGACCATGGCAAGTAATTTTTTTGATCGCATACTTTTTATGCGTCACGCAATCTTCGACCAGGGAGACAGTGCTGAAGCCGCTGTTGGAAGGAAAAACAAAAAATCAAATCAATATGGGAATGTAAAAATAATAAGATAAAAAAGGAACATTGTAAAATATTATCACAAATTGAAAATTGGTTGTAAAGACTGCAAATGTCCTAAATTCCAAATCAAATTGTTTTTTTATACTGAAGCTTTTCTATCGAAATAATTCACCCGTCTCCAAGATGTTCCCGAACAGTGTATTTTCGACCGTTCACCGTGATCGTCTCCTTGGCGCAAATGCAGCCCATTTTAAGTATCATGCTCAGACCGAGTGTATTCATTTTTTAACATAACAGAGTACAGGATAATAAATAAAAACGTGAAAACTGTACAGAATTTATTAAATACCGAGGAACGTCATTTTTGACGCGATATCAAAATGTCAACATTATTTAAGGTTAGAATCCTCTCTGTGCGCTGTCAATTGACGTCCGTCATTGGTTAAATCTTCGAAAGAACGGTTAGCGAGTTAGAAAAAAGAAAAATCTCAGCTTCTAGCTGCACTTCCTAGATGACGCTCTGTGCGGTTTCCAACGAGGGTAAAGTTTATTCTTTCGAACGGAAAATCTACAATGACGAAAACTACCCACGGTCAACGTTCACTTGTGTTCTTCCAACGGCCGCGCGTGTTGCAATCCAAATTTGTCACAATCTCTCTTTTTTTTCCGTTTTCCAACCACCCACGCATGAAGAGAATTTTTTCGTCTCGACGAATCTACATCGCAAAATAGAGAAACGGTTCGTAACGGTTAGTGTCCTCGGTTTTTCAGAGGTTTAAATTTTCGTTGACGCATCGAGATTTTTGTGAGAGAAAAAAATGTTATAGGGTGCGCGATTCGTCGCTTTCGGAAAACTGTGCAAAATATTTTTTGGAAATCTGCAATTTTGCAAAAATAAAAGATAAACAGAAATGTTCGATGTAAAAAAATCGTGTCGAAGTTGATGATTCGTTGATAATTTAAAATAATGTTCAATGTCAAGAAAAATTAACGTTCGGAGAAGAAGTTTCGCATTCGCAAGCTCTCGCCGCCGGAGTCCCTTTATGGCAGGTAATTCTACGATATACATATGCGAGTGTATGCTGTGTGTATCGATTTGAATACACATTGTGTTGGAAATCGGTTACGCTTTTCCATCGCCTTATTTATAACGCTGACGAGACCGTCGCACCCCTGTCAACGCTAATCCGGACGCAAGATTCACACGTTCTTTTTTCTTACGAAAAATTTAATTTTCTCACTCGTAAAGCTGAGCAGCCTCAATTTCAAGCTGACCTACATTGTTGACATCAACCCTTTTTCGTCGTAAATGTGCTTTAATTACATTACCCATAATTAGCCACTCAATTATATCCGCTGACAGCACGATTTAATTAGGCGAAATTCAACCTTGGCACGTTGGACCGTCATTAAAGTCGTGCATTCACTTTTTATGCAAATGCACCGAATTTTTCTAATCTTTTCGTAATTTTTGACATTGCATTTACGAGTAAAAAATGGTCCCAAAAACTCCAAATATGTAATCCCGAAAATTGTACAAAATGAAAATTGAATTCGTAATCTATTCGTATTTTAAAATGAAATTATGATTTTTTAAATATCGATATTTTATCTTTTTTCAGATATCCAGAAAAAGAGTTAGCTTGAGAGCATTTGATATGTGACAAAAAAAATGAGATAAGAGAAAAAAGGAATTTGATTTTTTTTCTCTTAAAATTGAAATTGTCACAAAATTAGAGGATCCGTTGTAGTGGGATTGGTAATGCGGGGATGTGGATGCGCTGGTACTCAATAGGAGGCCGAGAAGGCTTTGGCATTTCCTTACCGTCCCTTGTCCTATTGTGCTGGTGTCACATAAGCGTCAATGCTAATCTAACAAATGCCGCCATACCGCATATTCCCCAGAGTTCCGGCTCATCGGAAATCTCACTGCCGGCATCGACAAATCAGGTTGACCGTGAGTGCAGAAACGTGACCACCGACGGAAATGGGGGTGAGTTGTAAAGAATTTTGTCTAACTTTGAAAAAAATGCAAAATTTTTCCATCAAAAGTATACACAGCTCAATTCATTCATTTATATTTTATATTTTTACTTGTAATTTAATATAACAGGGTTGAATAATTTTTTAGGTTCAGGACTGACCGTGGTGAGCCACAGTTCAGTTTACCCCCATCCGCCGATAGTGCCTCCAACGTTTTTCAACGGAGCTTTCACTTGCCAACCCTATCACGGCTTTTACATCAATCACATTTACTTTCAATTGGCGAATGCATTTTTTTTGCTCTCGCATCTCGCCCCGAGCGGCATACACGGAGTTTTGTATCTACGCTCGACACTTCTCGTTGGCTGCGCTTTTCTCGCTCTCTGGGGTTGGACCATCGCTTGCTGGCTCGATGCGGCTCTTTGGAACGCGCTCTTCGTCGCTATTAATTTCGTTCACGTTTGCATGCTGCTGTACAGGCTCAGGCCTATCAAATTTTCGAGAGAAATCGAAGAGGTACAAAAAATACGAATTCACTAATATTATTTATCTTTTCCATTTGTTTTCATTATCTCTAATATGTCTTGAATTTTTGTTTCAGGTATATGCTGCCGTATTTCAACCTCTTCGCGTGTCGCGACATCAATTCAAGAAAGTACTGAGCTGTATGAAAATAATAAGGCAATTGAAATACCAGGAGGTATACGCGCAAGAAAAAGTCACGAAAGTTGACTCACTCTCCTTAGTTTTGTCCGGAAAGTGAGTATTCATAATTTCATTAAGTTTCTATAAGTTTAATTTTCTTACAATATAAATTTTTTTTTTTCTAGACTAGTCGTGTCACAGAATGGACGAGCACTTCACATAGTCTTCCCCCATCAGTTTCTCGATTCGCCGGAGTGGTTCGGCGTATCGACGGACGAGTACTTTCAGGTCTCGATAACCGCGATGGAGGAATCGAGGATATTGCTCTGGCATCGTGACAAATTGAAATTAAGCATAATAAGCGATCAATTTCTGCAGGCAGTTTTTGATCATATACTCGGCAGGGACGTAGTGAAAAAGTTGATGCAGGTACGATACCTTGAAAAATTCTCATCATACGTTAACATATATTTAAATAAAACAATATCAAATTCATGTGAGAATTGCTTTGACGGAATTGCTGCATCCATCGATAACGAAACAAAAAAACGTGAATTGTTGAAATAACACAACTGCAGTCCAACAAGAGGCTGAATTACACCAAGTTTTTGTATTGCAAAAAAAAAGCGATGCACTAGATACCGAGAGCACTTTAATTCTCGGATGGAACGCTCGTTACTTTTCTTGGCAGCAACAAAGGATCTTTCAAAGATTGAAAAAGAAAGAAACGAGAGAACTATTGTCTCGTTTGATTGTTTCGTTAATCGGGGACAAAATAAGAGAGAAAGATAGAGCGAAAGGGAGAGAGAGCGAGAAACAAAATGTGAAAGAGAAAGACAAAAATGACGTCTCTGAACACGTGTGTGAACAAACAGGTGAGTGAGACAATGGCGGCGAGCGGTCATCAACAGCAAAATGGCCAAGTTATCGGTTTCGGTGGAATGCCAGGGATTGAGAGTGATCAGGAGACGAAACTTTTCGTGGTGAAAAAGACTGGCGACAGCCAAGGAATCACGGCTCTGATAAGTCGTCAGCTTCAAGGTAATTCAACGGCTAAATATATTTAAAAAATTTTTTATCCACCTTTTTGGCCAAAAAAACAAGAAACTCATACGTTCGAAAATTTCCATTCGTATCTTAACAAAAATCAATTGAGACGAGGATGTAGCATTGAAATAATATTTTTTTAACTACCAATCACTGTAGTATGGTTTACAGAAATTTTGCACAATTTTCGTGTCGTTGATAAGCCGCAGAGTTCACAGCTGCGTAGAATTGTACATAAATTTTTCGTACTTGCGATAGTCTTGATATTCTCGTTCTGTTCACGATTTGTCGCAGCTCATGATTTATTCAGTTACTTTATTTTATTTTTTTTTCGTTACTGCATTTATCACGGACAGACTTCATGTTATTTTTGAAGAATCCGACATCCACCGTTACGGCTCGGAAAATTGTCTCGTTGTAAAAATAGATATTTGGAAACAGTAATAGGCAAACGTAACGATTGATGGACAGAAAAGAATAACAAATTTCAAGAAATAAAAAATATTTATCGAAGATTTTTGATCGTTTAAATTTTTAACATTTTTGAATAATTTTGTGTTCATCAGTTCGAACGTTTTTTGATGAGCATTCGTAGACTCTGAAAGATTAAAAAGAGAGCGTATACGTTTTTTAGGAAATCATTGTCATTATTATAATTTTGCACCTATATATTTGTTTTGTTTTCTTTTTTTTGGTTATTTCGTTTGGGTTAGAGGAAAGAGTGCCGCTGCTGTATACGAGCCCCGATGTGTTGAACAACGCACTACATCATCTAAACCACCTTCACGCGCCCTACATACTTCCCGTGTATCCTGAGCGGAACAGCAATCGATCCTCTCCAACAGAATCCTCGCGTACGAGTTCCATGGCTCCTTAAAAAAAAATAATACGAAATAAAAATCGAATGCCCAACCCGTAAGACGTTCGGTGCGATTTGAGAAAAAAAACTGTGATCCTGAGACGTGTGTTTTCGTTGGGCAAAAAAAAATGTTTAAGTAATGAGGCCAATGCCACACTGGCTAACTACTTCACCCGTTCTTTTGTCCCGGTTATAATACCCAGGTGAGTTAAACTCCATTCCTCTTATGTCTCACTCTCTTTGATTCGCTACTCGTAATCTTCCACTCATCTTTCTCACACTGTTTAAGAACATCTCGAAAAAGTAACAAGGAACAATTCTAAATTTAAATCCTCAAAATTTCACTCTTTAACCCCCTTTACAATTCAAATTTGCTATCTGACGAAAGTCTATTGTGAAAATTTTAATATATTCAAAGAAGTGCAAATTATATTCCGTAAAACTCTGAACATAAACGTTTTTCGCAGGAATGCACGAATCTATTTTTTATCCGAATCTTTTTTTTCATTTTTTTCAAACGCTTATTCAATTCTAAAGAGAAAATGATAACGACTGATTTAATTGTACTACATCTCCTAATAATTCCTTCTCAATTCCTCTACTTTCTTTGCACTGTTGATTTGCCATATTCATCGCATAGTTATCGACGGCACGACAAAACTTTTTGTTCCTTCGTTTTGTCTTCGTTCTTCGTACATGTAGTTCTCATTCGTAGACTGATTGAATTCTTTTTTCCTATGCGAAATATTTTTTAACTTGCGATGAGAGATTAGCCATAGAAACCAGTTGCATTTTTATACACATTTTGTAAGACTATTTAGACTCTTTGTGATCAAGAAAAAACATTTTTTAACATGATTAATAAATTAAGGGAAAAATTAATAGATTCGAGAGATGAGAAAAATTTATAATTTTTTGAAAGTAGCCCGAAATTTGTTTTATTCCGGTAGCTTAATGATGTTCAATTTTATGTTTGCCTAGGTTTGCCTAGGATTAAATACTATTACTGTGGTAAGTCAACACGTAAAAAAACACTCCGTTTTTGTTCATCTCTGTATTTATGTCGAAATTTCGTGACCTGAAACATGACACTACTTTTTGTGAATTAATAATTCATTGAGTATTTTGCTTGTGGCATGGTTGTCAGGATAAATTTTTGGCAATGGTTTTCTCTGGTTTGTGAAATTTCTATCAAACAGCGGAATTATAAAAATATTAATTCCATCAGATACACATGTACTTAAGACTATTCAGTATTCAATATAAAAGATTTAGATCAGCTAGAAAAAAATGGACTCGAACTCTGTTAGTCACTTGATTGTTTTTTATTTTTATTTTCGCAGCAGCAGGAGATCCAAATGCATGGCGATTAGGAAGGATCGAAGAGACTGATCACGAAACACCAGTTTAAGAAAGAAGTCAACGCCAGTCGCTCGTCAGCCACACCCTCGACAGTCAATAAGATTAAGGTCGCATCCTGCGTTGACGATGCCAATTATTTACATGGTATTGAGAAAAAAGGAGAGAGGAAAGTCATTATTGATGCTTCCATAGTCATTTTTTATAATCGTTGTACCAAATTTATTGTTACATTGTTTTCTCGTCGTTAATTCGTTTCTCTTCAAGCAATTGTTTCTTTTTTAAATTATTTTATACGATTTTTTTTCTTGCCATTCGCATGAAGAATTGTTCGCGATCAAAGCCTTTTTGTAAAATTTTTTAATATAAGTATAATTGAAGAGCGCAGTATTTGAATCGAGAAAAGAAATGTTATCTGAAGAAAGGAACGTTATAAAAACAAAGAAATAACTGTATCCTCGCAAATGGCGTATTGTTTGAAGAAAATTCTTTTTTATGCGAGCAGGTGTTGCAAAGTCCACGAAATGGACGTGAACGTCCATTAACTTGATTAACGTCCCGTGCAATTCTAAAGAAATTTTCTTCGAGAGTTCGTACGTAAATTTCATCTGTCCGATCAATAAGGCTCTACTTAGTTTTTTATTTATTTATATTTTTAATTCTATCGATTTGCCATTACCGATAGTTTGCAATATCGCTCGCAGGGCTTCCTAGAGAGTTGTCAGAAAAGTTTCAGAGATGAAAAATCACGAAGAGAGAGTGAAAGTGAAAACGAAATTCAGTGTAATTCGGATACGAAATTTCGAAGCCCGTAAACAGAATTCCCGAGTAGCGACACAACATTGCCACAATTTTTTGTAAGTATGTAAAAAAAAAACACGAAACGAAAAAAGAGT
The DNA here is from genome assembly GCA_030522605.1 of Cremastinae sp. B BG-2022a. Lineage (NCBI taxonomy): Eukaryota > Metazoa > Arthropoda > Insecta > Hymenoptera > Ichneumonidae > Cremastinae sp. B BG-2022a. The sequence goes on along the minus strand of JAPYYX010000357.1, from coordinate 54,642 downwards.
AAAAAATACGACTAACCGAGAAGATGTAGAGGCGGCGAACATTGCCAAGCAAATATTTCGACCGTCAGAGATTCTCTCAAAATAAAAAATTTTGAAGAGCGGAGTGAATTTTTGTAAGATTGGAGCGTCTTTTTCTTGTCGAGTCAAAATTGCATGATAAAAATATGTGTATTTTCCCATTCGTCTATCCAGTGACAATTTTTTTGTACGTTAAAGATTAATCTCGGAAAAATTTAAAAGAGTAATGATGAGACAAGAAAAGACGTCGAAATGCGACCACCCGTAAATTAGAGAAAAAAAAGATTATGAGATATAAAAGGCGAAAAATTGAAAATTAAAATACACAGTTTGAGGCGGTAAGTTCTTGTACCTAATGCATCGCACTGTGATTCATAAGAATAACGCGGTCAATGATCAGAATTTTCTAAGCGAAAATTGTGAAAAAAAAAATAAAAAATGGAATATTGGAGGACAAATAAAGAAAAACGGATATGCAGCGATATCAAGTTCTTCAGCCTTTTACGATTGATTAACACGATCATACCGCAGTGCAGGCTGTAAATACACATTATAAATAATGTATATACCATAAAAAAATATTTGAAGAGATTATTATACGAAATGTTTTTACAATCGATTCGCACCGAGTCCCTTTCGAATTTAATCGGACGGAAATCGTGATTTAAAAGAAATAAAAGAGTTCAAATTCGTTGGCAGCTACGTAACAAATATGCTCAAATTCTTCGATGCACACTGATCTATTATTGACCTATTAAAAGGAAAAGTTTATCTCATTTTATTCTGAATATTGTAATATTGGTTGACGAATTAGAAATAATCGACCAAACGTCACGAAATCTCCGAACGACCGCGTGCGAAGCGACTGTTAAATTTTTCAGATGTAAGAACGAAACAGAAACTGAGAAAAAAATCCTGTATGCCTTGACAAACACGTATTTTGTTGAGAGTTAAAAAATACCATCTAAATACCATTTATATAAAAATACGTATATGTATACGTGTACACAGCAGAGGAGGAAAAATTCGATTTGATTCGCTTAAACGTGTTGACGTTTATACGTATACATAAACGTGTGCAGATATACATATATATATCTACATATACATACAGATGAATGTATTGTTTAGAAATCCTATACCATTAAAAGAAACTTGAAGCGTAATTGATTTCAATGTCATTTATTTTCCTGTTTAAGACAATTTTTCCAGGTATAAGTTCCTTTGTGTAAAAAAGATTGAAAAAAGAAAAGAAGCTTGAAACATTATCATCTTCAATGCCATTTATTTTACCGTCTAAGAAAAAATTCTTGTAGATAAGAATCCTTCATGTAAAAAAGTTATCAGTAATGAAAAAATACTGATCGGTCTTGTATGAAGAATTTTTCGCATTATAAATTGTTACCCTTGAAAAGAAAAATTGTTTTGTCCCAAGCGAATGAATTGAAAATAAAAGAAGAAATTGGTCATCTTAAAAAACTCTACGTTTCTGGGGTAAGTTTAGTTTATATACAAAATCGTCATTCATCTACATTCAGTAAGAATGTAAGAGTTTTGAAATAATGACAATTTAAAGGCTCCTAAGGCCAAGTAATTTTCTGTCTCTTGCCCGAGTCCATCATTGAGGAAATCTGAAAAATTGGAAAATTCATCTCTTACCATTTTTACAAGCCAAGACATTTTTTGTTGATTTCAAAATTTGTACATACATCGCTCTTTCGTTTTACATCCTTGTCATTGTTGTGACACGAATCAGATAATCGCATTCTTTTTGTATATTGTGGATTTTCTACAGAGCGCTTGAGCCTATTTGACTCCGAAATGTGATTATTTGTTTCACAGCCATCTTTTGACCTGCAATAAAGAATTTTTGTAAATTTCTTATGATCCTGAAGAACATTGTAATCAACAGCAACTTTTAAAAATATTACTAACGTATTCTCACTGTAATTGGCAACTTCGATTCCTCTCTGAATCCTTACATCGTTTAATTTCTTGCCTAATGTCCGTGATGTGTCGTATTTTCGTTGAGGCAAGGGCATCGCGATTCGTTTGAATATTTCGACCAATTCATCTTTGGTGCAATCATTCTTCAATTTCGGCAAGGCGATACAACTCTGTTTAAAAAAATTAACTCTTCGTTTAAATATTTTTCGAATGTTTGTTTCGGCAAGTGTAATCATAGCCTAACTTTTTACATACATATTTTAATATCTCGGATAGAACATATTCCGAGAGCAATTCCGGATGGCACAATTGATACGTCTCAACTTTATCCATTATCGTTTGTACTAAATAATATTAAAAAAATCAATTTGATTGAAGTATTTCTTATCAAGACCTTCAAGCGTCTTATCTCGCCGCCGAGATCCGGCTGCTATTGCGTTTCGACTGTTCAACCGCGTGTAGGTAAAAAAAACTTGTCTTCGATGTTCACAAAATGAACGCCAGGATCGCCACTATCGAGAATTTCATTCAACGAACACGCGAGAATTTTGAGTTGACCATGCGGTTCGAATAAATATTCGAAAATATTTAAACAAGTATTTTAATCATAATTTGGGGTTTTTAATTATTACTTTGAATAAAATGTCATTCTTCATTCGAAATAAGCGTGGCAGTGCACCGAAGAGAAAGGCAGGTTTTGAAATGATTCAAATGAAGGTTAGGTTTTATTAATCAATTTATTTTGTTTATAATTTTACATTGATTATTTAGTTCAATGGACACATTTCCAAGAATACGAATGAAGGGAAAGGAAAGAAAGGAAATCGCAAGAAAATTCCGGGAGACGATGAAAGTATTGCGAGCAGCGACGAAGAATTTGCTGAGGAAAGAGCAGAGAAACAACATTTTTCAGAAAGCTCGGACGAGGATCACGAAACCGCACAAGAAAAACGTCTAAGATTGGCCAAAAAATATTTGGCTGAGATAGAGGAGGAAGGTTGGTAAAAATTTGATTTTTCCAATAATTTTTTTAATAAATAAATTAGTCACTTATTCTAATTTTCTTGTCACGTAAACCTTCTTTTATTTGTGAGTACATTAATTCAATGAAATTCTATTGTAGAAAAAGACAGAGCGGAATTTGAAGAAGGAGCTGTCACAAAAAGGCTGCATGAGGAATATCTCGAAGAAAAAGGACGCTTAAGAAAAAAAGTAGCTTCCAATTATACTGGACATGCCGATTTATTGGAATTGAGATGTAAAGATCACAAAGATTCTGTTACGTGTCTATGTCTCTCGAGTGATGGAAGTTTTATTTATTCCGGATCCAAGGATGGAACTCTTGTTAAATGGTCCCTAGCTGATAGAAAAAAAATTACAGTTCTGAGAGGAAAAAGAAAATCGGAAGAGGGAATTAAAAATGTTCGCTGCATAGCCATCAGTACAGACAACAAATTTTTGGTAAGCCAATATCTTTTAATTTTGCGTCATCTATTTATTGAGCTGCTATCTAGAAATTTATTTATCTAGTGATTCCATGAATTTTGAAAGGATTTCGAGTTCAAGATCTGAAAATAGAAAATATGAACAAAAAATTTTAAAAAAAAATTATCAGGTTGTAGGCGATGGTGCGACAAAAACGATCAAAGTGATGTCCAGTGATGACTTCAAGCTCATAAAAGAATTGCAAGGCCACAGAGGAGCTGTGACTGGTTTAGTTTTTCGACGAGACACTCATACTCTGTACTCGGCCTCGGAAGATCGAAGCGTCAAAGTTTGGAATCTTGACGACATGGTTTACGTCGAATCTTTGTAAGTTTTTTTTACCCAAATGAAGAATTTTTTAATCAAATCCAAATTTTTCTCTTTACATAATGGCTTATTAAATTTTCGGGTAGGTTTGGCCATCAGAACAACGTAACGTCGATAGACGCTTTATCCAGAGAGCGAGCCATAACGAGTGGAGGTTTCGATCGCTCGATAAGAATCTGGAAAATTGTTGAAGAGTCTCAGTTGATATACAATGGCCAGGGTGGCAGCATCGACGTCGTTAAGCTCATAAACGAGGAAAACTTTTTAAGCTGCGGCGATGACGGTCAGCTCTGTCTCTGGGGCTCTCTGAAGAAAAAACCTCTGTGCGTCGTCCATGAAGCTCACGGAAAAGACGAATCCAACGGGCAGCCAAACTGGATATCTAGCATAGCAACGTTGCTTAATACAGATTTAATCGCTTCTGGTTAGAATTAAATTTCATTCAAATTGAAAACAATATTGCGATGACGTTTTAAGTTTGATTATTATAATAATTATTAATTTCCAAGCAGGCTCTAGAGACGGTGTCGTAAGACTTTGGCAATGCGGCGAATCTTTCAAAACCCTGAAAATGTTGTTCGAAGTCAAACTGATCGGCTTTATAAATGCCATGGCGTTTACGCCCGATGGGAAAAATCTCGTCGTCGGAGTCGGCCAGGAACACAGAATGGGAAGATGGTGGCGAATTCCTGAAGCGAAGAACAGAGTTGTCATTGTTCCATTGTTACAGAGTAAGACTAATAAATAAATTGTACAAAACGTTAAAATATAATAATTTTTTCATAAACAGGAAACTTGGAATTTATTATACCTGGGAAATTTTTTTTCTCGAGGAAGATTTTGTTGATTTTTCAATATAAATTACTGATAAGGACGACAATGAAATGAAAGAAATATTGGTCCACAGTACAAGTATTTATTTATTCTGTACAAAAGTCGAGTTATAAAATATTATGTCCCATTTTTAGGTCTTGTTCTTAGTCTTGTATACCAATGCCGTCTTCAGCTCGTATAACAACAATACCATCGTATCGAACCCGCGTGCTTGTCGCTAAAAAAATGAAAAAGATCCCAACGAAAGAAATCGCTAATTTTCGACGATCGTCTCTCCTCACCTAATTAATTCAGTACGAATTTAATTCATTCCAAATTTTTATTTTTTATCATACTTTTTCGGATAGGCCGTATCGATAATCAAGCACGCGAGTCCTTTTTCGCTCTGGGCTCGCGCTCTATAATACCATCAGACGACAATATTTTTTTTCACATATCTTAGTCACGTTTAACAATCAGTACACCATAAGTATTTTTATTTCTTTCGTATTTTTTTCTTCTTATTTCCCTCCCCATTTTTTGCTCTTCGCATATTTCGAAACAAACAAACCTCGAAGCCTCCGTGACTCACTTTCGTCATTTGAAAAGTTTCTTTCATCTTCTCGTGATTATTGCCCATCGCTAATTATTTAATATTAATAATTTTCTTTTTCCATTGTCATTTATTTTCGCGAAATCAGTCCAACACGACGGACGGATTTTACAAAGTTTTCATTTCATTTTTCCTTCAACAAATGGCAATCGGAATTTCCAATTTTTTTTCGCAATTCATAATTGCTTCATTTTGGATGTAAATTTTGTTTTTATCACGAGAATTATCTCTAAATCAGCCACGGAGGCCATGAAAATTAGAAAATTCGAGTTTCTCGATTTCTTCATCCTTTTATCGATTTTAGTCGTCCTCGGGTTGGCCAGATTTAAAGAGTGCTCCAAATGGTGTGATGTGTAAATGTCTGTGCAACTTTTGATGTGTTACAACGCGCGTTTATGCAGTGACTCGATTTTTCATTATTCTTTTAGTTTTTTTTTTCTATTCCTGTGATCTCTCTCTTTCTCTTTTTTTTCCTCTCTCTCTCTCTCTCTCTCTCTCAATCTTTATTTCCTCAATTTCTCATTAATTCGCAAAAAAAATTCCATTGACCATTCGTGCGTTTGTATTCGTGTGATTTCTATGACAATCTCGCTTTCTATTATGTACATGATACGGGTATGTACATCAAATGGACTAAATCTTTCATCATTTTTTTCCCCTCTCACTCACTCACGCTATCGCTCGCTCTCTCTCTCGCTCTATATCTCTTTCTCTCTCTTTCATTTTTTTTCTCCTTCATGAACTTGGCCCTTCACTCTCGTGCCTTTTATTTTCGCGATAAGAAAATTTGTGACGAAACGAACGATTTTTCGGCAATCCGGGACACAAAGCTTGAATCGGAATTTTTCATTTTTCACCCCTCAAAAAACTCAGGACAATTTTTTTTTATTCCCAGGAACTATAATTTTTAGAATTATTTTGTAATTATGTTTTAATTTATCTCGTAATTTACAAATAATTCTTTTTCTTAGTGAATCTTTTCTTTTTTTGGAACCGTGTCCCAAACTTCCATTTTTAATATTTCATTTCTTTTTCTTCTTCTATTAACAATTACAGTAATCTCGGAGGAATACTTTCAGGCCGTAAAAATCGTAAGGGCCAAAAAACGTCGAGGCAAGATCGAATAAAAAAACAATTGATTCAAACGAATTCGTAATCGAAACCGATTTTTTTTCTTCGAGAGAAATGAAAGCACAAAAAAAAGATGATTATTCCTCATTCGACGAACACTTTACTTTCTTTTTATACTATCGACATAATCCCTCTATACGTATACAATATATCTATTACATTTTTTTTTCTTGTTGTTGCTGTCTTTTTTTTTATTAATCGTGCAAACGGTCGAAGGTTTACAAAAATTTTAGTCCTTACTCATTATTCTTTCTCTTCTTTTTTCCCCCCTCTAATTCGACTTAACTGCAAAATTTTCTCCGCTCTTTTTAAATCCTCGATTTATTTTTATTTTCGATTTATTTATTATTCTTATCTCCTTCTCCGAGATGAATCTGCACGAAGGTAAATGTATTATCGTGTGTGGCAGTGTGAGTGAACAATTATTTCGTTTCGTCCCCTAGAGTGTCCTCGTTTTTGTACCTCGCATTTCATTTGATTTTTTTTTTTATCCCAATGCGACGATGGAAAGAGATCATTTTTTTATTTTCAAATCGATTTGTTCGCCAGGTATTACGCGTCTGTACGTACACAATGGCTTGCGGCATTTTTTTTTCGTTTTTTTTGTCTTTGTTATCCTGTTTATTTTCTAGTTTTTCCTTGTTTATTTATTAATTTTTTTTCTGTTGCTCGGTTTTTATAACACTATTTCGCTACAAATGGACTACTTGTTTTATGAACTCTACGCTACTTTGTATTTTATGTATCTTGTAAAATGTATGAGATTTGCCGGTATAAACGACGGTTTTTCTGCTTTCTTTTTTTTTTTTGCTTTTTTTACTGTTTAATTGTATTTTACGTCGCTATCGTGCGCCGGATTACACTCTTTCTCGCTCTCGAACTCTCTCCCTGTATCGCCTTCGGTGTAACGAAGGTTCAGACGTATTGAGTACGTTATCTTGATCGATCGATTGGATCGCTCGAATTTTGAAAGAATTTACAAAATTTTAATAATTTTTTATGATTTTTTTTTTAATTTAATTGAAATCGATTTAGAAAATAATTGAAAATGGTTTTTTTAAATTTTTTACTTGAAAATATCTAAATTTCAAATTTATTCGAGCGATCCGGATCTTCGATTCTCGTTTGTCTGTGTGTGTGTTGTTGGCAGTGTGAGTGAGGCAGTGATCAGTATTTATCGGTTACGAATAATAATCATAGGTTGATAATAATCGGTTTGTGTTTTTTTTTCTTCGTTTAAAAATCTTAGACATCAACGTACATCCACTTGATTTTTTTTTTGTTATTTTTTGTGTTTTTTTATTCATCTCTTTAATAATAAATCGTTATTAGAAACCTATCTCGTACTTGCTATGGTATTTGTAATTTTTTTTCCATTGTTCTCTCTTTCTCTCTTTAATATAAATTTGCAATCGTCTCTTTTCTTATTTTCTTCGTTTGTTTGTTTCTTCGCCACTCTTTTTTTTAATATACTTAAATCATTATCGCTTTTTTTTCTTCCTCTCGTTTATTTACATGACAACCGCGAATCGGGGATATTTTCTGCTTTTATTTCCTTTGTATTTCTCCATTCTCTTACTTTTTTGTTCTCGCATCGCGTGCGATGCTCACGTCGATATCTCGAGAGAGCGAAAATCTCATTGAACGGCTGAGAGTAACAAATTTCTCGCGGATATTTATACTTTTGCATTGGAAAAACGAATCACTCGTCGATCGATGATTTCTTCGATATTCCAATTCATTTTTCACATCCGCAGTGTACACGTGCAAGAAAATAAATAAATATTCAAGAATTTTTTGGGAAATCACGAAAAATCAATATTTTTCACGATCATTGATAATCCCTCGCGCAGATAAATAAATAAAAAATGAAAAAAAAAAAATACAAAAAATAATTGAGGGAGGTTAGTGAGCATTTTTAACTGGGAAATTAGGATTCTTCGTTTGTTTCGTTTCACGGATAACAAGCGCAGAGTACGAGCTCATTTACTCACCTTGATCCGTCAAAATCCAACGAGATACGATGGTTTTGTCTCGAGGAGAAAAAAAAATGGCGACACGGGGAAAGGTATCGGGAATAGAAAATAAAATAAAACGAGAAAACTGAATCGGTGTGTGTGATTTTGTCTATTTTCTATCGATAGTTTCGAGCCTATAAATTATTGTTATACTTGTATTTTTTACCTATTCGTAACTCGTACGAATTCTTTCAATCATTCACGTGAATTCTAGTTCGCTCTTTATCTCATCGATTTCTTGTTTTTTTTTTTATTAATTATTATACACATCGCACTTTCACGCTCTCTGCACTCAAATCTCTCTGCCCTTCATTTTTTTTTCTTCTTTTTCGCTCACGATTCTCGGGGAGGGGGGAGGGAGGGGAACTGTCGAGCGACATTTTTCACGGAAAATCATTTTCCGGCCTCGTGTCGTCGGTTTAAAATAATGAAGAAAAAAAAGAAAAAGAGAATTGATTTGTTTTTTTTTCCTTTCGAGCTCGATTTTGACTCAGTTCATTTTTTCTTCCCACTTTTCTTTTTTTCCTGTAATACTTAGGCTTACAATACTGTAATGGATAACGCGAGCGTTTCTCTTTTTATTTTATCTCCTGGCTGTCGATAATCGTGAAAAAGAAGAGACGTTTAAAAAAAAAGAAGGAAATAAAAATCAACAATAAACGAAATAAAGAAAGAAACGAACGGTTCCGCTCAAAAAAGCTCGTGCAGAGTTTTGTCTCGAGTCTCGACGATAGTCATTCCATTATAATAGCAATATTTACAATAATTTTTATCTCTCCTTCTCTCTACTCTAGAATAATTCTTCGCTTTTCTTCTCTTCCTTTTTTTTCCTCCTCGTTTTATAATAAATCTTCGTTTATGGCCGACATTGAACGTTGACGATGTTCTTTTCTCGCTCCGTTCAACACTTCTCGCTTCGCGTGCTCGCTACTTACTCTCGTTTCGCACATAAATGCTTATCGAAACGTGGTTGTAAAAAAAAGAGAGCAAACAAAAAAATTTCTCGAAAATTTGCGAATTCGTCCATTCCGCGGCGAATTTCAAAGTCTTTTTCTCGTAGTCGTGAATAATAAAAGAAAAAAAAATTATAATCACATAAAAAATATAAAAACAAAGCAAACACAAAAAAAGAATCTTCGACGACTCGTCAATAAATTAAGTGCAAGTACGAAAAGAGAAAGAAGAAAAATCAAGACAGGGAGAGTGAACGAAAATAAAAAAAAATTAACGAATTCCGTACGCGGCGAAGAGCTCCTGGAGAATCGCGTCGAAAAAATATCGAAAGAAAAAGAAAAGAAGAAAAAAAAATCGAGACAGAGAGTCAGAGGGAAGCTTGAGAGCTAATTTTGCCTCTCGCAAAATTTTATTCCCTATTAAATTTGATATTTCACTAATTATTACGTAGAATGTCGAGTGGTTTTTTTCTCGCCTCGTGATGATAATATAATAATATAATAATAATAATAATATTAGTAATTAATAGATAGATAATAAATATGATACAGATCTATGGATAGAGTTCAGTATAATACAGCTATGATACAAATGTCTTTTCGTCGTCGTTTTTTTTTCTTCTTCATTTTTTCTCCATTTTTTTCTCTCCGTACCTATTCTTATACGAGTTAATTTTTTTTAGTTTTTTTTTCTGACTGCTTACTCCCCTCCGATCGTTTTAAATTCGCGTGTCTCACGATCGTCGGTGGAATATTTTTTCTTCTTCGTTGATTTTCACACGAGATTCTTATGCACATATATATTTTTGTTTTTTCTGGTAAAGAGAAAATTTTTAAAAATTTGTATTTGCATGGACAAATGAAATATATAAATGGCGAACGATCGCGAGAGGAGAAACGAAAATGTTCTCGATCTTCTCTAAATTGGGCCAATTAATGGCCAATTGTACATAATCATTAGGAATTTATTTACACGCGTGCTAAATCGTCTCTGTCTCTCTCTTTCGCATATCGAACTAGTTTCTCATATTTTTCGCATCATCATTTTTTCGAGAATTCGCAGAATTGTTTTTTTAACATGATTTTCACCTGGAGAAAATTCGTTCGACAATTTTCGCAGGTGCAATTATTTTTTGGATCATCCTCAGATTTGTCTTCGGATCTCTCGCAAATTCTTCCAATAACGATCTTAGCCACGCGAAATCGAAAACAAATCGAACGCACGATCGAGGAGACAATTTTTTTAGACTATACGATTCTTCTTCGCTCTCCTATCACTTCTTCCCTCTTCCTCTTTCCTCCTCATCGTCTTCTTCTCCTTTTCTTTAACAGTAGTGATAATAGTGTGGGCGTATCTACGTAGTGTCTAGTAGTATCGTTTAATAGTTAATATGGCTTTTTTTCTTATTTCCATTTCCATCTCGGAGCGACGTTTTCGCTAATTTTTTCTTTTTTTTCGTCGCTCCTTGGCATTCTCGTTATTTTTTCGTTTTCTCACGCTCCATTTTTTGCCCCTATTCAGAATTTTTTTTTCGACGACTCGTCGAATCGCGATTGTTTCGAATTCTTTCGTTTTTCTTTATTTTCGTTAATTTCTTCACTGAACATCGATGTTCATCTTTCTCTTTAATTTCACTCTCACTCTCTCTCGCTATTTATTCTCTCTTTCTCTCTCGCTCTCACCGATGAACGATTCGTCGCGAATAAATGAATTAAACGTAGGATAATCACAGAAGAAGGGGTTGTTCGACGCATCGCGATAATATATATATAATATGTGTGTGTTTTTTACGCATAAATATATAAATATTGTCGCTTCACCGCATTAATACCGGGATTAGGTAGCTCATTGCCATCAGCGCGCCGGTCGTCATCAGCATCACGCGATGATGAGCGCCGGATCGTCGCTTCAACGCTTCGCCACCGTTGTACGTCAGCTCCTCGTTCTTTACCACCTCGTTCGGATGGTCTGAGTACTCTTCTGTAAAATATAAAAAATATTTAGCATCAAGAAACTCTGGGAAAAGAAATTAAATTAATAAAACTAAAAAGATACGAGTATAAAATGAGCTGATGAAAGTGTTCGAGGATAAAATTATAAGAAATTAATATTTAAATGATTTTCAAGAAAAAAAGAGAAGAAAAAAATGACACGAGTTGAAGTATAAAAAATATTCTTAATTGAATTAATTTAAGTTTCTATGATAAAACTGAGCAACAGTTAAAAAAATTAATAAAAATATATTTAAATTTAATATTTTTCAGTCATAAATTTTTATAAGAAAAAAAATTGATAAAAAATATATGAAATGTCTAAGAATAGAAAAAAAGGAAACAAATCATCTCGTCAAAAAAATCTCGTATTCTTTTTTTTTTTAGTTAAAAATTGTTCTTAGGATGAAAAAATTGATGAAAGCTTACTGTTCTTCTTCTTGGGTGGTATTGAAGTTTTGGGAGGCGCTGCGGAGGGTTGTCCATTGTAGATCGAGGGCTGATGAGGATGCGGTGAGTAGATTCCCGGTGGCGGGGCATGCGGCGAGGTCGGCGAGGCCGTCGCAGGCTGATGATGATGAACGTTGCCACCCGGATAAAATCTCTCCCGGTCTCCACCCTTAAGTACGCTCGGTGGTGGCGCCTGTGGCATGCCGGCCGATCCACCTCCCAAGATTCTGTTGCTCGTTGAACTTGGAATGGTGCTGCTGGTCACCGAGACTGTGGCAAATCGTTTTGATATTAATCAATCATTTTCTCCACTACATTCCTCATTTTTTTTTCATTCCTCAATTTATCAAATTATCTTATTTTTCACATCTACGAGAATTTACGAGAGCTTGAATTTTTTTTATCTAAAAAAATGATAAAAAATTGATTTAAATAAAATTAAAAAATAAATTCAAGTTCTATTAATGTTATAAAAAATATTTTTACTTTTCAGATGACGATTTTAGGTGGAAAATTAATTTTTGAATTTTAAGAAATTGTAAAGGATTGAGCAAGGAAATATTATCGTGGAACTCACAGTTGTTGCGTGACGTAGCGGAGGATGACGAGCTGTTGGTGTCGTTGCTGCAGCATACCTTGAACACGACCTTCATGTTGTGGGTGGTGCACCGTCCGCCGATGCGCCTGTGTAAATCGTCCTTGGACGATGTGCTTATGAAGAAATAATCGTGGCCTGGAAGGAACTCGAGGCCTCCTGGCTGCGGTGTAAATGGCCTGAATGTAATCGTAAAGTACATCGTCCTGTGAGGCTTGTCACATACTGCTATAACACGAGGACTAGTGTTCGTTATCCGACACGTTTCGTACTCTTCCTTCGACACCTGTCCATTTTATTAAAAAAAAAATTATTTATTTATTTCACTCTAAACATTTTTTAAATTTTATTATATTGAATTAATATTATATGAATAATTTTATATTTTAATATTTTAAAAATCGAAAAAATTGATTCAATTGATCGAAACGAATTAGATACGATTATTTTAACAAAAACTTACATTGTATATGATGTACTTTTCAGTCTCGTCGCTGTATCCCGGCAAATAGCTGGGACATATAATATTGACCTGATCATACTCGAATGCCGCATTATTTTTGTTCACGTCTATTATGTGATCGGTGTTGTCGATCCGAAATCTGTAACAACCAAAAAAAAGCAAAAACCATTAAAAAATAATCCTCAAAAAACAATTTACGCAAAATATTAAAAATTCCAAAAATCTCGTAACGAAAAACTCCTCAAAAATTTCTCCGACAATGTTCGAAGGGCAACTTATGCAAAATCGCATTCTGGTCGAATATATTTATACACGTACGGCGCAAATGTATGTAATCTCGAGATGTGCGGAGGCGTCGAGGCGCTCGGAAGAAGATTACAAAAAAAAGAGAAAAAAAAATTGCCACGAACGAAAAAAAAAGGAAGACACAGAGAGCAAAAAGACTCGACAAAAAAAATGGGAAAAAAGTGAAACAAAAAGTGTGGGGGAGAAGCGAGAGAAGGCGTCGGTGGAGAACTCGCGCGTCCACTCGGTCGAGACCGCGCTCCTTTTTCTTGGACGAATCCTTCGTATAGGCACAACCGGTTCTCCAACCCTCTCCTCCTCTTTCTTTCTCCCGATGCGTCTCCCTCTCTATCCGGGGGCTCTTTTCTCGTTCCTTTCTCTACATACGTCCATTTTTAAATATATATATATAATATTAAATTATAGTTTATATATATGTGTATATTATATATATATAAACATATTTTTGTACACGTATACCGAGTAAAGATAGAAGATGGACAAAAGGGGACGAAATAACTCGCACTGCCAGCACCCGCGCCAGAGACCTTTTTTTCGTTTCTTATTTTCGCCGATTTTGTTCTCTCCCTTTTTTTCGAAATTTAAACTCGCCACAGTGAGGAACGCTCTTTCGCACTTGGAGATATTCCCCCTTCGAAATTCTTCAACGGAAACGAAATTCGCGTCCTTAAACGACGCGTGAGAAATACAGGAGGAGCGATGCCTCATTTTTTTTAACTCGGTTTTCAGGGGAATTTTTTTGTGAGGATATATTTCGAGGTTTTTGAAAGAATTTTTGAGATTTTTTTGGATATCGTTATTTTAGGATGATTTGAAAAAATTTTATTGTGTCGAGGAAATTTATTGCGAGGTCTGAATTTTTTTTTTCATCGGTTTTAAAAGGTGAAACCAGAAATTGGAACCGAATTTCGTTTCGAATATTGTATATAAATCTGTGGAAATATACTTATATTTATGAATATATATTTTAAAATATATGCTTGAGTATAAATGTATGTAGTAGAAAATGGCGAGGGAGAGCGCTGGTTTCGACGTTTCGTAGTATTAACGTACGATCTCGTAAGTGGGCGTGTAAAGGCTCGAAAATTGGATGGTAGGCAGGCCTCGAGCAAATTAACGTTTGGCGATAATATCCGTTCTTCGGATCCTCCGTGTGTTGATGGGGAGAAACGGGAGGAGGGGACGAGAGCGGACGAAAATCTCTCGGACGTGCGCTCGCGAGTTTTTCGTACACTTCTATTTTATAATATCGGCGAGAAGAAAAAATTTTCTCAGTCACAGACGTCAAAATTAAATCGAAGAGAAAAAATAATTTTCACTCTTGTAAAAAAAGCGTAAAATAAATTTTTTTCATTTATCTTGTTGATATGTAAAAGTTTAGTATACAAAATTTAACAATTTTCTCCCATCGATGAAAATTGATAAAATTGTTTTCGGTCGATTCTTCTTTTTTGCACTTGATATTTAGTCTCGATTCTACGTCGCGAGATCGAATTTTTTTCCCCCGGCGAGGAAATTACGCGAAATGAAATCCGAGGGATAAAAAAAAGGGTACAATGTATCGAGTTCAATGTAAATTGGGTTGAGAGAGAGGGGACGGGCCCGCGATCGGCTACGTCGAAGAGTTGCCGGAATCGGGGCTTCGTATTATATAGATTTTAGCGAGCGAGAGAGCGAGCGTATGCGTTTACGGAGATATCAATCGATTCTCGCGGAGAGAACACGCCGGGAAAGGACCTCGTCATCATCGGGACGTCGACTGATTAAAAAAGCTTAATCGAAATATGAAAAAGGTGGGCGTGTTGGGACGCGGGCGACACCCACTTCAAGTTAGGGGTTGTAAAGAGAGACGATTCTCTTCCTCGTTCCCTTCAACGGACATTGGCCGATGGAAACGTTTTTTTTTTGAGGTCCAAAAAAATCGGGAAATTGCATAAAAAACGAGAAAAAAAACATTTTTTCCATCGTTTTTTTCCAAAATTTACGAGAATAAATTTAAGAAAATTGAAATATCTTATGAGAGAGCAGGAAAAAAAACTTTAAAAAGACTAATTATAAATTAATTGTACATTACAGATTCATCAATTATTAATTATCTCATAATTTATATGAACTTGAAAATTTCGTAATCGAAATACAGGAAATTGTTCTTCGTATCGTTTCATTATCATTTTCTTACAAGCCTCGCGTGTGAAAAAAAGTGCGAAAGTCAGGTAGTAATCAAATAGGTCACCTGACCTATTACGAGACCCAAAACCAGGTAGCAAAAATCTTCGCTACCTGACTCCGATGACTTGAAAAATTCGCAAAAACGTCAAAATATTTTTTTTCCTCAAATCCCTCGCACGCACTCCACTGCAAAAATGCCAATACAAAAAATTCCAAACATCGTTTCACAAACAAATTCCAAAAAAAAAAAATAAATCAAGCTAATTTTTCGCCTAAATTTGCCAACCGTGTTTCTGAATTCCGATGCGAACAATCGTTTCGCAATCCTAATTACCGTCTTGAATTACAGTCGAGTGTACAGATTGAAGAACGAGGAAGAAAAATAAATAAAAAATTGCGTGCGCAGGAAAGGCGAGAGGGGAAAAACAACGGCAGTCCGGACAAACGCAGCAGCGACGTAAAATAATGATAATGACAATAATAATAATAATGATAACAACAACAATAATAATAATAATAAAGTGCATACACGAAAGTGCATACACAAATAAGAGAGTGCATGCACGAACGAAATGGCAGACGTACAGGTAGAAAAGGGGGGAATGAATCGCTACCGGTATATCTTTTTATAGGGCGCCATGCAGAAAGTGCAAAAAGAAAATTGCGAGAGAAAAGCGAGTGGTAAAGTGGCGAGGGAGCGAGACGGAAAGAATTCCAGACTATACACGGAGGAGCAAAACGTGGGTGAAGAAAATACACTCCGGGTACACGTGAAGTAAAAAAGAGATCTGGGAAGAGAGAGAGAGAGAGGGAGAGAGAGAGAGAGAGAGGGAGAGAAAATGAGAGAGTATACTCGAGCGAGGAGGAACGTTTCTCTCTCAATTCTGGTATATTTTCGTGCAGGAATCTACAGACGGTGATTCGCGTGTATGGAGAAAAATACGTGTGGAAGAGTCTACTGAGAAATTTATGTACGTGTGAGTGTGTATAAATATAAGTAGCGCGATGAATGGAAGAAAATGCGGTGGAACCGATGGAAGAGTAACGAAGAGCGTTTTCGCGATTGTGCGGAGAGTCCGAGAGTAAAATAGTCCAGGTTCGGGCGCACAGTTACATAAATACGGAATGGTAGATAGGAATTTCACGGTGAGAGAGAGAGAGAGACAGAAAAAGAGTAAGAGAGACCAGAATGAGAGCTCTCTTGAGCACATTTTGTGCAGGACTGCGAAAGCAGAATGAGAAAGTCGAAGAGAGAAAGAGAGAGAGAGAGAGATGATATGAGAAGATGCATTCTGGCAGGAATATCAAAGCGAAGAGTCGGAACGTCCTCCCCTTTCCTCGCAACACGTCAAAGAGAGCAGATGAAGTGCGAGGGCGAAAAAAAAGAGACGGGGAAAAGAAAAAAGAGAGTCCGAAACTGGCATTTGCACGTTAGAGTTTTCTGGCTCGCTCAGTTTTCACCGGGGGATGATGCTCGAGAAAAGAGCTCGATGCTTTTCTTTCGCTCTCATCCTCATCCTCCTCTATCCGCCGACGACCGCACGATTCGTCAGCGATCCTCCACTTCTGGCCTTTTCGTACACAAACTCCGACAGACGGACTCCTATATCCCCCCATTGTGTCTTCATTCGAGATCTTTTTTGTTTAAAAATGTTCAGCTGAAAGCCAGTCTCGGGGATACATTTCGAGTGTGCGGACTCTAATTTGTACCAGAAATGAAAAAAGAAAAAAGAAATTTCGAAAAAAGCGACGAGAAAAAAATTTTAAAAAAATAACGAACGCAAAAAGAAGAAAAAAAATCTACGATGCGGATCGCAAATTCTTGTAATTGAGAAAATAATTACAATACGGTCTCGAAAAATTGATAAGAAGAGGGGGAGTGCCGGAAGCCTTTTCTCAATTCCGATCTATGGATCAAACAGAATTCGGGGGACGTGCACCTGCTCGCCTCTGGGCCCCGAATGCCAAAAAAAAAAAAATTCATACAAAAAAAAATGTTAAAAATATTCGACGAGAAAACAGGACGAAACAAAAAAATTAAATAAAAATGAGAGAAATGGTTCGTGTGATACAAGCGGACGTACGTTTGCAGATTTTCGATATCGACATGGACGTGATTGGTTCCTCGGGGCCAAGAGGGAGCGAACCTGCTCCGGAGCTCTCGTTCCCTCCCCTAACCGAAATTGAACCTTACCAATAAGCCCAAGAAAGAGAGAGAGAAAAAAAATAGAGAGAGAGAGAGAGAGAAATTGCACATAAGCCTCCTGGGTTGCATCCCGAATGAAATCTCACGAGCGATCTTTCGCTCGCTCGTGTGTGCTCTTTTGAAAGCGCGTGGTCAGTACGAGGGAGATTTTGGAATCTTTTCTTCATCTTCCATTTTTTCCTCCAGGACTCGTATAATAAAAATAATATAATAATAACAATAATAATAAAAATGTATAAAAAAAATGAAAGCGATAATCTCGTAAATTCTCCATTAAATTCTGCTCTCGATATTTTTCCTTCTTTTTTAGGATTTCTATCTCACTTTTTTTTCGATCTCTTCAAGTCCTGAAAACACCGTGAGCGTTTTATTATTAGGTTCAACTTCAAATATTTACACTCCACCTCCGAGCATTCTCGTTGGTGTCCTGCGCGGCTTCGGAGCTCTCTTGTAAATCCCCCGAATTTTCAGCTCTTGAATGAGAGAGGGAAAATGAGAGAGTCTGTTATATTTTCGGATTTCTCTCGCGAGACGGAATTGTCACGCTCCGGGTCAAATTGGGGAAAAAATCTCTTTTTTTTGCCCTCTTTGTTATTCTTCTTTTCCTATGCTCACAACGGAATTAAACGGAATATATTAGTCTCGGTGGGCTCGAGCGCGGTTTGAGAGTTCACGACCCAAAAGCCAGAAAAAAAATCCCCGGGGTAAATATCCGAAAGCGTTTTTTTTGTCTCGTTTGACACTCTCGCGCTTTCTCCAGGAAAAAATCAACTCCGCGGACCTGCCGGTTCTGACAGCTGCAGGAAAAAAAGATTTTCGACTCTTGAGATAAGAATTTATCGAGAAAAATTAATCAAACTCCGAAGAATAATTGCTCCAGGCGTGACCCACTTGCGAGACCTTTCACTCTCGAAGGTTCAAAAATTCACGACCCAATGGAATACATAATCATCGAGAGTGTGAAATAGAACGAAAATGTTTAGAGTGAAATGATTAATACGCATTTTTATGAAATCCGCGGCGATCCTCCGTCCTTGTTCCGCGTTTTACTTTCGAATCCGAAGCAAAATTCCGCGGTAAGAGCTCTCGGGAGAAAAAAAAGGCGCTGAGGTCATCGTGGCGTAACCGCAGTTCATTTTTCAAGTTCCCGGCGCTGTAAAATCGAGCTCCGTATGCAGAGTATTTATTTTTAAGAAATAAAAAAAAAAAATATATATATACAAATATACATATATAAATGTATGTACACACTTTTCAGACGTACCAATTTAATGGAACGGGATAAAGACAGTGGCGAGAACTCGAGAGTTATTTTTGATATCATTAGTCTTCCGTTCTCCTCGAGACACTCGTGGCGCTTTCTTTTCTCTCTCTCCCATCGTCAATTCATCCATTATTGCTCTTTGATTCGAGATTGAGACATATGCGCCGCGCTCTCTGAACCTCTTTTTTTTCCTCTCGCGGGGAAAACTTCGAGACCCGTCGACTCTTTTATCGTTCCCGATTTATTATACAAATCGCTATCGTGGGCGATCGAGATCAATGCTCTTTCCGCTGAGGCTTTTCAATCGGCGAATGATATACGAGACTCGCGGATAATCGCGAGTAAAAACTCCCTGCCCGGGTACACGACGTTAGAGGATTAAATTTGTACGATTTGTTTCGTTGAATAATCAATCCCTATCGTAATCATTGAAATATAATTGACGTCCTGAATATAATTAATTACTGAATTAATCAGTAATGAATACATGAATAAAATTAAAACTTGATTGATTTATTTCGCAGTCTCTCGAGACTTCTCAATTTTTTTGCGCAAAACGAGAAATCTAACAAAGTAACAAAATAAACGATGATTCGATGCAGAAACTTGAAAGAAAAAAAAAACGAGCGAAATGGAAGTCAGACACCGAGACGACTTTTGCCGGATTTCACGTCATAAAACGAGCTCGTCGGCGAAACAGCGAGAGAGATGCGTCAGGAAAATAAGATAACGTATAGACAGAAATTCTTCAAAAAAAAAATTTAAATACAAAAAAAGAAACAAGAGTGCGTGTGTCCGCGTATAAAGATCGGAGGAGATCAGAGAGACCGTTGAAAGAAATAGTTTGCTCCGGTTGTGGGAGGACCGTCAAAATACGAGGCTGGGAAAGATCGAGAGAGAGAGACAGAGAAAACGAGAGAGAGAGAGAGAACAGGAGCGAGCGAGACGGAGAATAAAACCGAGCTCGCAAAGGGAGACTTTTGGTGCTGTCTCGTTCGCTAATTTATCAGCTGCTACGGCGCGAGCTACGCAAGATTTTCGCATATGTGAGCACGCGTACAGCGATATACGTGAAGACAAAAACGAGGAACGCTTTGGCTCAAGACGCTCGGAGGAAGAGCCCCGGAGTCAGGGAGGGAGAGCAGACGGGGCTTTTGAGAGGAGAGAAAATTCGAATGGAACGGACGGGCGGGTCTTCCTCAAAGGCGAGAGAGAACTTCGTGCGTATATGTACGCACGTGGAAACGCACACGGACGTGGCTTGTTTCTTCGTTCCTTTGAATTTCGGCGAGGAGAGCAGGTGATATTGTGAGTGAAGGCGTTTTCACGAGCGTGTCGGAGCTGCTCGGAGTTCTCTCTTTATTCTCTCTGTCTCGCTGTTTTCTTCTACTTCTGTTTTCCTCTTTTTCCCTCTTATGTTTTGAGCGTGTTTTTCTTCTCTCTTGCCTCTCGGCTTCTCGCTCTCTCTCTCTCTTGCTCTGTTACATACCCCAGAGGCACTCAATTGACAGCGAAAACGAATTTTCTCTCGAAATGAAAAACAAGGACCGATTTCAGTTTTAGAAGAAAAAAAGAAGAGTCGAGAGAACGTTGGGATAACGAGGCTCTCAAACGGATTGTTTTAACCTTCAAGGTTTTGTCGTATTCTGTACCGACCCTTCAAAAATGACTTTGCAGACATTGGATTACTCGAGAAGTCACAAATGAGATCAAAACTGAGAAAATAGAAAGTGGGTCAATTTTGTTATTTTCATTTTACATCGTTTCGCGTATGTCATTCTCGTGGAAAAATCTGAAGATACAACGAGAGAAACATTTGATAAAATTAAATAGAATTAGAGTCAATCACAAATTTCAAAATAAAGTAGAAAAAAATTAAAATCAGCTCTAATGTAAAAAAATGTTGAATAAATTTGAATAATTAAAATAAAATCTATATCATATAATATTTTCATTTTACATCATCTCACGTATGTCATTCTCGTGAACCATTAAATCTAAGAAGACGAAAGAGAAACATTTTATAAAATTATTAATAGAATTGGATTCAATCACAAATTTAAAAATCCGTATAAAAACTTTAAAAAATTCATTACGTAATTGAATTGAAAACTATAATATCCACGATAAGATAAAAATCCTATCGTACAATATTTTTCCTGAAATTTTTTCCTCCGCGCGAAGCGTAAAAACGAATTGGAAGCGAAAAAGAGAATAAAGATTGAGGAGGTCAGGTCCCCGTTGAGGTCACGAATCCTCGGGGCATCATCCTTTGATATCCCAAGATAGTTGTGGCATTGTTTATGGACGTGGACGTCGTGCCCGAACATCTTTACAGCTATTTATACACGTACGTCGTGGATAGAAGTTTGCCGGGTCGAGGAAGTCTCCGCTATTATTTTATCCCCGTTGTACTTACACATTGTACGAACATCGCAACGACGACGACGGAGACAGAGAGAGAGAATTGTCTCCGCGGGATCGGTTACCGTAATACACGTCTGATGTGTGTCCGAGGAGGAAAATGTGCTGCGGGACAGTTCGGGGTCACTTCCTAGTGACGTTTCACACCAGCAGCGTGACAACCGAGATTCTCTTGAGATTCAGTCACGGATTCGCGTGACCGCGAGGAGAAGGAAAACGCCGAGAGATCGCCGCTCGAGGAGAACGATCGAAGCTTTTGTCGAGACACCCTCGGGACCGTCAGAGAGACGAGTGACGCTCTCGAGATATATCCCAGCGGGTGAGGAAAAATAAGAGAAAAACATATCGCGAGCCGGAGGAAATAAAAACAGAATAAAAAAAAGGTAAAATAGTAAAAAACGTTCGCGAAGACGTGGAATATGAATCTTCTACTCGTGATCCTAGACACCCGGAGCCCGTTAATGTCCTTCAGGACGAACGGGACCGGAGATTCTCGGATTTCACGTACCGAGAAATATCACGGGCCACGTGTCTCATGCGGTATAAGAAATTTTTCAAGTTTTGATCATGAGGAAATATAAAGGATGACCTCTCTCTCTCGCTCTTGAGAGATTGTCACGAATCGATTCTCAGCGATTTAACTGTGAAATCTTTTGTCGGAATTTTTATTCTTACGAGGCTCAACTATAAAAATGAGCAAAAAAATGGCGAATCGCTTAAACGAGCCGAAAGCGATTTTCTTCGGGGCTTTTTGTGCGTTTATTTACTCTCTCGAGTGGTCGGACCGTGCCAAACAGCGGGATAGAAACGAGATTTTCGTGCGAGAAAATTGAGAACGGAATATTTGTGTGTCGAGGTTTTTCCAACGACCTCCAAATCCGCCGTTAAAGTCTACGGGGGAGTTCAATAATTTTTTTGTACGGCATATGTAGAGAGAGAGAGAGAATATTTTTCAGGTATAGAAGAAAATCGTCGAAGACTTCGGTAAATCCGAGTTTTCTCGACTCCTACACTCGAATATGTTCGTCTCTCTCGGTCTCTTTCTCTCAGGATTGTAGACAAATGGATCCTAACGGTGTGGAATCGTTCAGAAATGGTCCTCGAGGAGTAAAAAAGGGCGAGAGAGCGAGACTATATATGAGATATTTCAAGGATCTGAGAAAAGGGCCGTACGGAGATCCACCGAGGCTGAAAGGAAAAGGTCGAACGTGGTTAATACCTGGATGAGATGAGAAAGGGAAGATTTTTCGAAGGATACACGCCCATATCGACCCCATTCAGGGACGATACATCTCTCTCTTTCTCTCTCTCTTCAGCCCCGAATACCTGGAATCTTCGACTCTCTCGGGACAATCTACGAGTCCTTCCTTTTTATGTACCCTTGAAACGAGAAAAAAAGGAGCCGAGAAAAAAAGGACGAGAAAGAAAAATAAAAATTGCCATCTCTTGTCCGTGCCTTTAGTGCATTTCGACCTTTCTCTCATTTCCTCTATCACTGAATGCCCTGGACAATGCTCTTTCGAAAACACCATTAATAATAAAATTATTTTTTTTTGTATACCTAATTCTTATTTATTCGTGACGAAAATTCTATTTTTTTTTATTTTTATTTATTCTTAAATTTTCTTTGACTTGTCTATGCCTTCGACGTTTTTCGACATCAATAATAAAATTATTTTTTTTGTATAGCTAATTCTCATTTATATGTGAAGAAAATTCTATTTTTTATTTATTTATTTATTTATTTATTTTTATTCTTAAATTTTCTGTGACTTGTCTATCCCTTCGACGTCCTTTATCAATATTAAAATTATTTTTCTAGCTCAATTCTTATTTACCTGCGACAAAAATAATATTTTATTTATTCATATTTATTTTTGTATGTATTTTCGAAAAGTTTTAACCGTAAATAGCCAAACATCGTTGAAAGTCTCTTTCTCATTTTTGCGGTATAGAGATGGAAGGCCCGGGCGTTAATCTTTCGCCGTCTCGGGGCTCGCAAAACTTCTCCATCACGGCACTTAAACTCGCGCCCGCAAACTTTCATACATATCTATACGCGCCTCGTTTTTTCTATGTATATTTATATCTACTTATACAGATTGAGTTCAAAAGAAATCGCGAGACTCTCCGCGGGCCAGCGTGTCTTTGAAAAATTCTCTCGTTGAACCTGCTTCGCTCCCTTTTGCCCGATTCACGCGCATATTTCTTCTCGCCCGTTCTTCTTCTCGCGTTTCTCTCGCTATTCTTCGACAATTCGTGTATTTACACGCGTATATATTTATTATTATATTTTTTTCGGCATTTTTCCTCTCTCTCTCTTTTCTCCTCTTCGGGTCTCACGTTTCGGAATATTTCCTCTGTAGATATATTTAATTTTTTTCTCCGCGGAGGGTGCGCTCTTGACTTTTTTCTTCTGATCTCTCGCCTCGAATATATTTTTCATCTCGGAATGGCCGAGGATGAGAGAGAGAGAGAGAGAGAGGGAAGAATCGTTGCGTCAAGTCTCCATTGAAAAAGACACTGGGAGGGTGCACCTTTTTCCTTTTTTCTCTCGCTCCGAGCGAGATCCCGAAAATATATCCACGCGTAAACGGGCATGAGTGTATTCCCGAAGGTTGCAAACCCCTGGCAGGTATAAATTTTGGCGTCGGCTTTTGAAACGATCTCGAGTGTCTATTTGTGTGTTTGGGTGCGTACCAGAGGAAAAAATAAGAGAGAGAGAGAGATGAGCGCGAGGGAGAAAAAACGAGAGAAACAGAAAGAAAGGAGGAAGAAAAACGAAAGGAAACGTCTCGCGGGTAATCGATTGCTTCCCCTCCTTCTTCTCTTCTTCTTCTCCTCTCTCTCTCTCTCTCTCTCTCTTTTTATCTTTCTCTTTCTCTTTCTTGAGTAAAAGGCCTCCCCCGTGCTGCCCATCTCATGGTCCAGAAAAGATCGAGACTCGATAGCGTGCGTTCAACCTTCGTATTATGCGCGCTCCTCAGACCGCAAACCTTTTTTCCCGAACTCGTCTATCCCTCGGGGCGATTCCCTATACTTTGACTTTTTCAAAAATTCTACGAAATTTTTTCATTTCTACGATTCGTGATCTAGAATTTTTCACTACGATTTCGTAACTATAATTTATATAATAATTTGTAATTTTTATAATTTCGTAATTATGAATTTAGAATTTTTTTGGATAATTTTATAAATTATAATTTCGTGTATAAATCTTCGTTCCGAGGATCTTTAAACTCTTTGTCGGTCCTCGGGAATATCTCCGAGGAGATTTTATCTCGTCGTACGTGTCGAAGCCGAGGAAACCGAGAGCTTCGAGGAAACCGAATCTGCGTTTTGAGTAAAAAGAAGGTAATAAATACGTGTATGATCTCAAATATTGAAAGAGGTCCTGGAGGAACGAGAAGAAAGATGAAAAAGAATTGAGAGAAATGACGCATCTTCGAGGAAAACGGAGCCAGACTTTGGCGAACTGATAAGTTCCTTTGCTGACTGACTAAACTCGTAGGAAAATAAAAAACATACACGTACTGTGTGTACACGTGCACATGTATATTTTATTATGTACGAGGGAAGAGGGGGCGCGGGGCGGAGAGGGTGGCGAGGAGAAAAAAAGGGGAGGGGAACATGTATCCAAGGCTCCGGAGTCTCTTTTACTCGTATACTCGTATACGATTACCAGGAACGATATCCCTTATCATCGAATGACTGAGAGGGCGAAAATGTAAGAGAGAGAGAGAGAGAGAACGAGAAAGAGAGAGGAGTAAACACACTCGGTATAGATTACACCTCTCGTTCGTTCCCGAGAGATGATGATATCCTTCGGGGAACCAGACGAACGGAGAATAAAGTGCCAGATAGACGAGCTCGATCGTTCTCGATCCCTCCTCGCCGAGGCTTTCTCACTTTTTGACGAGATAATTGCTAAATTATTTGAAAAAGAACCAAGAAACACTCATTTAAAGAAAAATTATTCAGGTTTTACGATATGTACTGTGGGATATAAATAATTTTTCTTGACGTTGATTTATAATGATAAATTTGTGAGATTATGATAAGAATTAAAGTTTTGAGTGACGTGAATTTTGAATGATAGAATTAGTGAAATTATTATTTTAGTTTTTTGTAACAAAAGTATTGACTTCGTTTTGAGGTTGATCGTTTTCGATTCAATTGTCGAGGCTTTCTCACTTTTTGACGAGATAATTGATAAATTATTTTAAAAAGAACGACGAAATACTCATTGAAAGAAAAATTATTCAAGTTTTACGATGCATTTAAAAAAAAGTGATTTAAAAATTTGTAACAATGAAATTTTTGAGTGACATGAATTTAGGAATTGATACAATTAGATTTTAATTTTAGTTTTTTGTAACCAAAAGTATTGACTTCATTTTGAGGTTGATCGTTTCCAATTCCCTCGTCGAGACTTTCTCACTTTTTGACGAGATAATTGCTGAATTATTTTAAAAAGAGAACGACGAAATACTCATTTAAAGAAAAATTATTTAGATCTTACGATACATTAAAAAAATTGTTACTCGACGTAAATTTAGAATAATTTGAGAGTTATAAGATTGTGATAATAATAAAATTTTTGAGTGACATGGATTTAGAAATGACAGAATTAGTGAGATTCTTATTTTAGTTTTTCGTAACAAAAATATTGACTTTATTTTGAGAATAAACAGGAGGAATAATGCTAAGGGCGTAAATTGTAGACTCCAAATCTGACAAAGCGATTCGAAGGTATTTCCGATTTTTCTTCATTCTTCCTCGTGGCGGGGACTACAATGAGTACAAGTGTTTACGTATTTTCCTGTCACGGTTCGACGCCTAAAACCAAGTTCCCTTTATTTTCCTGCGGACGTTGCGTCCAAAAAAAGAAAAACGTTGATTTAACATTCGGTCTCTGTAATCCCAGGCTCATCAATAGACTTTTAACTTGGATAATAGACTGCGGAGAATTCGAGAGGAACTTCAAAATGGGTATAGAAATAGGAGATGACGTGAAAAACGGAGAGAAAGCGCGGGTGAAATCATAACAAGGCTCAGGGTGCAGCTGCCCTCCTTTTTCTTACATTTTTCTTTTCCTTCTTATATCCCTCTCGACTTCTTATTCGTCTTCGGAGCATCTGCTGGCGGAAGATATTCTCTAATGTGGAACCCTCGAGTGCCGCGCAGCCCCGCAGCGTTCGCCTCATCATCCCTGTGCACCTTATTTTTATTTTTTTCTCGGCTATTTTATTCTGCATCGACGTAAATTTTAGTTGAATACTTCCGAAGAAATCGACAAAAGATTTCGAAGAGAATAATTTCAAGTTCGAGATGACACTGATTTTTTATGACTTTTTCAACATTGACAGTATCGAGGAAATTTCTCGAAATTTTTATGATTTTTAAATTTAAATTTTGTAATTTTTTATTTTTCAATTTTTTATTTTTCAACGTGACATCGAAAATTAACGAAAAAATTTTATTAATCTTTTTAAATTCATTTTTGTAATTCTATTTTTAATTTTCGGTTCTTTCTCCTCGCTCCATTTTCAAGCCCTCGTCACAAGCACCTGAGTCGAATCGATTTCAGGCCTCGGTTTTTCTCGGGGAAATTCTCCCGAAAGAATTCCTCGGTCATTAACGCCCCTTGACGCGTATGGATCATTTTTCCTGTTTTTTTTTCTCTCTCTCGGAAAGGTGCTCGTAGACTTTAAATAATATTAATGCTGGTGTTGGATGAATTTTTCTTCGCTTTTATGATGTATCGGGAAAGCCGCGGGGCCGCGTCCTGCTGGGACAGATCCCCCGAGCGTTTATCCGCCTATCTTTTCACTTCGATCTATTTAAATCGCTGCAATCTGCCACGATGAGCACACAAAAATTTTCCCCGCGCTCCTCTTTTTTTATATTTTCTCCTTCTCTCTTCCCCGAAATTCAAATTGCCCGAGTCATCGCTCAAAGCCGATTTGTATCGTGAGATCGTGCCACCTTTAGATTCTCAGAGATAATTTTTCGAATTCCTGATAAAAATTCTTGCAACGCGTTTTTTTTCCACCCATAAAAAAAACTTTTAAAAAAACTCAACTTCATTTTTTTCAAAAAAGAACAAATCCCTAACGAGCCTGTATTTTTCTAGCCGTGTGTCCACCTCGGCGAAAAAAAAAGTTTTTTTTATTTTCTATTTTTTCACTGGGGCGACGAAAACGACGAGGAGCGACGGATGCTCAGATTTCATGTTTGTTCAGCCCCGGCGAGAAATTTTTTGACGTAAAATTGAAGAAAAAAAACAAAAAAAAAACGGATAGAAAGAGAAAAAAATAGACGCGGGGGTGAGAATTCGTGGTTCTGCATTTTTTTTCGTCTCCTTTTTTCACGTTGGACCGACGATGGTCCCTATTCTCGCACCCGCGGTGTGTGCCATTCATCGATCGATGTGTATAAACCACTCGAGGGAAGAATCGCGTGGAACCGGCGAGGGGGGATTTCCATTCAAGAACGGTAACCATAAAACTCTCTCTCGAGTGCCGTGCCGCGACGACAATCGGGAGAGTCAGTATAGAAGGGGAGAGAGAGAAGAATCGGCTGGACCGTTCGCTGGTCAAACGTGTACCCGAGGATGCCTCCGGGTCGAAAACGAGGCGTCCCGACGCCCGAAGGGACTTTTTTTATATTTTTCACTCTCCTTTTTTTTCTCAATCTCGCGCATTGAACCCATTCACGGGCATCGTATTTGCACGTCCTCATTATTCCACTGAGAAGTGTAAGAAAAATGAGTATAAGAAAAATCCAACAATTTCCGGCAAGACGCTTCAGAATTTTCCTTTTATTCTTTTCATTTCGTCTCAACTCCAAGTCTCGAGGACGAGAAAAATCCTTCTTGAAATCTCGATTCAATATTATTAATTTTTTTTTCACTTAATGACTCAAATGTAACAGATTCCTAAATTAATTTTTTTCTATCAACAAAATGAGTATAATGAAGCAATTTATTTCAAATTTTCATTATCCGATTCGACAAGCGCGTCGGGTCTCGACTCCGCAACGTACAATTTGCGACTGGTAAACGCGGGGCATTAATTCCCGTATATTTATTGCTAGGACATTCGGTATGTTTGTCAAGAATTTAGTCGAGCTTGTATGACCGTCGGACGCGCTTTTTCATCGTCTATCCGACTAATGTTGTCCCAAGGGGTCTCATCTTAACAAACTGGCGCATAAAACTTTCATTTTTGTCCTCCTCGCTCTGCTCGCTCCGATTTTTCTCCCTCTCGTTCGTGTTCCCTGTACACATCCGTACATTCGCTGTGATAACAATTTCTTAAGGGATGCGACTCCGGTGTACACCATCACCAGAGAGAGAGCACTCTCGGGAGAAAAATGGCGACCGGGAGAGAGCCAAGGGGGAAGAAAATGGCCGATTCTTCGTCATCGTCACGAGCGCGGCCGCGTTTCTTACTCCTCTGAGGGATAACACGTTCTTCGGGCCGTGTGTCTGATGCTTCGCGAAGTGACGGTCAATTCTCGATGAGTTATCGACAATTTACGAGGAATGCCGCCGCGAGGAAAGATCTACAGGCGCGCACACACGCCCGCCATCTTCATAATTCCGATGCATGTGTTTTTCAAACACATATATACATATACAAAATATACATATGTACATATATATGCTCACTATATACACATAGACGTATTTACAAACACATACATGCGAGTATATACATACGCAGGTAAATAATATACATATATACATTTATACATTGCAAAACTCCTAGGTACTTTGGCGCACTTTCTCGAGCGCTCCGAGCGCAAACCCGACAATTTACGGACATTACCTTAGCCGACAAATCGCAACTTTTAGCGCGCTTATCGTGGCAGTAACAGACACTGCGAGCTCTCGCTCCCTTCCCACCCCGCTGTACACACGTTCATGTACTTTATTATGCTTTTTTTTTCTTTTTTTTTTGATTTTTTTTAGTGTGTCTCATTATTCCTTTTTTCTTCATTTATTTTTCGCGCTCCCCTTTCCGATCCCGTACTTTCGTATTCCTCGGACGTCTCCGCTGGAGAAAGGGAGACAAATCGGGTTCTAATCTCTGTGATATTGCAGCGCTTGAATGAAAATTGCGAGAAAAGGATGAGAGAGAATTTTTTTTGAATGTGTGTGTATGAAAATAAAAATAAAAAATGATAATGGCTACGATGAAGCTTCGTAATTCGAAATTCTCGTTAGCTGAAATGGAAGCAATGGAAACCCACTAATTTTCTTTTCATACATCATCAATGTCGACATAAATTATATTTGTTCCATCCTACTCGCTGCCTACAGCCGTTAACTATTTCTTTTCTTTTTTCTCTTTCATTTTCTCCTCATCTTGATTTCTTTTTTCTTTTCATTAAAAAATCACTTTAACCTTTACTCAATTTTCTTCGGATCTTTTTTAATTTTTTAATACAGCGCATGGAAATTGTGTTTAGAGAATATTCGAGACTTCCTCCGGCTCGCGAAACAATCAAGTCCCCTTTTGTGCTCTCTTTATGAAAGAAAATGTATCGCGCATACCAGATTTTATTTCTCATCGCGCAACTTCCTCCCTTCGATTATATTTTCCCCGCGAGTGGATGAGACGTGAAAATTATTTGAAAAAAAATCGGTATGAGAAATGGAGCGTAAAAAAGTGTGGAGCAAATTGAAGAAAAATAACGTGGCTGAGTATATGTTTTAGTACCGGAAGTGGCGCAGTTTCGCGACACGTATCCCAGGGAACGTTTTCTCGCAACTTTTCTCTCCGTCTTCGGGATCCTGGCGCAAGAAAACGCGCGAGAGGACAAAAATAAAAGGAGCTTCGAGGATGCGCGTGTAATACGCACATGCATAGACTCGTTTTGCGAATCATAATTACTCGACGTGCGCGTTTATCCGCGTGCGTGTGAGTGGAATTTTGCTTTTTTCATTTTTTTTTTCATTTTTTTATTTTTCCTATTCACTTTTTGCACTTTTCGTTCATCCTTTTCGTCTCTCGTTTTCTCGGGTGGATTCTCCTTTTTCGTTCTTCCGGGCGTGTGCGAGAGACGAGGAGGGAAGAGAAAAAAGAACGAGAGAGAAACGAGAAAAGGAGAGACGCGAAGAGAGAGAGAGAGAGAAAAGAGCTCTTATCGAAGTAGGGAGGCGATCGGTGCGAAATTATAGAGTGAGCGAGCCGGTCAGCTCTCTCGAGGAGCTTACTCGCTATCGGTAACCGAGTCTTCGAGAAACACCGACTTATATACCTTCAATAATTGCGCCTCGGACGGGAGAGCCAGAGATAGTCCGAGAATCGAGGAAAACGAGAGAAACCTTTCCAGAGGTGAAACAAACGGGTCTGTTGGCCTTTTATTAAGTTTTCCACTCGAATATTACTATTTGTACGGTCTGCGGATTCCTATTTTTAGATTTCCGATCGTTTTTTTTTTTCAAATTGAAGATAAAATTGCTAATAAAAATATCAGTTTTCTCGCTTTTCTGTTTTGTGGCGAAAAATAAAAATTTTTATGATTTATTCTAAATTATGTCGATAGAGGTTAAAAGTTTCAAAAATAAAATTTTATTATTGAAAGCAATTGAAATTACACGATTCGTACGCAGATTCCCGTGTCGCTTTCAAGCAATTTCAATAATTACACAATGAATGTCAATCCGATTTGGAAAAAGTTGAAAATTTATCAAAAATTTCTGATACTTGAGATCGAGAAATAAACGTTTCAAATCGATGAAACGTCAGAGAAAATTATTTCCGACATCGAGACTCCCACGACCAAAACTGAATATATGAAAAAATAATAAATAAAATTAACTTTTTTTTGTCGAATAAAAAAGAATAAAGAGCGAGGAATCTCTCTCGTGAGTCAACAAAAAACAATTTCTGACGAGTTTGAACTCTTTTTCTCTCCGTAACTCCAGCAGGGAGAACAATTCTTGTTACCCGGGCACCGAAAAACGTCAAAGAGATCTCGTTTACGATGCTGACCATCGGAATATTTTCTATACGAGATAGAGACCGTGACGTGTATTTATACACAGGATGAAGATTCACATATGTATTATAAATATACATATATATACATATATATTCGTGTGGTACGTCCAGAGAAATATATCGAGTGAGGAGCGAACATGAGGATAAAAAGGGACGTAGACAAAAGCGGGGAGAGAGATCGAGGCCGAGTGCAACGAGCTAGAAAGTTGGGACTCTCCGCGGTTGCTCGGAGCTTCTGGTCTTTTTCTCTCGCTCGATCTTTTTCGTCTCTTTTTCTCTGTCGGACACGTACAAAATTCTCACTGTCTCTATTTTTCTATTCTATTATGCACGGTTATCTAGATTACGGCATTCCTCCGGATCGGACTCTCTATTTTTTTTATTTCTTCATTTCTCCGTCTCATTTTTTTTCCTCTCGTTCTCTCTCCAAGAGAGGACGAGGGTGGATCCCCTTTCCTCGAATCTCAAGCTACGGATTATACGCAAGCCGAAGGAGAAAGAAAAAAAGATAGTGGGGCAATAAAAGGTTCATCCGTGAGGAATAAAAATTCATCTCTCTCGATCACTGTCCCTCTCGCTTGAGAATCGGAGCGACTTCGCCGCGGGATAAAAGTCCGAGAGACCGTGAAACAAAAGGACGACGACGTTGATTCAACGAAAAGCGAGCGAGGATCTCTCGAAGAGAAAAATATTTAAAAAAGGTAACGAGACGTGTCTGTGAGATAGATAGAAAAAAAGGAATTTCGTCGTTCCTTCAATTGGCGAAAAGTCACCGAGACTTTTTTCTCGGACTTCTCGGCTGTCAAATATTGACCCAGCCTCGGTCGTTCGTAGTCGTTAACGCGAGAGCGATAATGAGAAAGGACGTCGAGTCGTGGGAACAGCTTTAAATTTTTTATTTTCCTCTTTTTGCGAGCAAAAAATTATGCAAACGAAATATTTTTAGGTGTCGACAAAAATTTTTGATATTTTAATCTCGGCCTGTTCTTTTCGAGGCTCGAATGATTTGAAGACAATTATGGTCGAAACGTTCGTCGAGAGATGGCGCGCGGGGTATAAAAACTCGAAGGCTCGATAGCGCTGTATATAAATATACAGGACGCTCCAGAATTTTGCATAAAATGTGATAAAATTATCTGAATTTCTGATGCAACATTCTGAAATCGCTCCTAATGTTAATTTTATTTACCAGATAATATTAAAAGTAGTCTTAATACCGCACTTCGTAAAGTGCTTCGATAAAGCTCTGTGTTGACAGAATTTAATGAAATAAATTTATTTAAATCAAAAGATAAATTTAATTTAAATAACGAACACATCAGAATTAGCTCGTGTCATTTTTTTCATTCCTGATATTTTACTGCACTATTTGCATAATTTAAATCGTGCATGAAAATGCTAAGCAAATGAACAGAACACTAATGAGCTGTGTAATTGCATGTAATATTAATTTATGCATATTATTGTAAAGTTTGTACAAATTTTTTTTTTACATTCACTTTTTTTATTATTGATAAATATTTCTGGGACAGACTGTAGATGAGTGTAAATAAAAATAAAAGTACAGGTAGTTGGTGAGAAGGGAGCAGACGACCCGGTCTAACCCTCTCGCGAGGATGCGCGTATCCTGCTAGCCAGCTATGGAAATTTGCATCGGGCTATCTCACTCGTGAAAGCGAGAAGTCGCTCCTTTTCCCTACCTCCTGCCCCTTTGGGATTCACATACCAGTGCCTCGTATGTTTATACTTATGAATACAAAAAAAAACATGGGAACAGCTCGCACGGGGACTGGCCATGTATATTAAATTTGAGCGACTTTTCGGCCTCATTGTACACGCTCGTCGGTCATTACGCGCATTTGCAAATGTATGAGACCTTCAATGTCAAAATAACGAAATACGAGACTCTGATATACGTTACTTTTAATTAAAAAAGTTATTTGAAATTAAATTTTTTTCATATTTATCTGACAATTGACTGAAAACAATTTCACGATTTCATTTTTTAGACAGTATTTAAAATAAATATCACTTTTGTTATTCAATTTTAAAAAATTTCTTCGTGCACAATTATTAGAATAATAATTTTAAAATATTCCGCAATTTTTTTTCAAGACGTGAAAAATTAATAACGCCGAACGATGCGTGCGGATCGCGTTTGAAAAATCGACACAGGAAACCCGAGGTAAGAGTGAATATTAGCGTCAAATTGTGTGTACGCACGTACTGATATTTTACAGCGTTGCACGCGTGTGTACACGCGAAGATAGAAGCGCACATCGAGAGTAAATGGGAGATTGATGAGGCACGATGGAAAAAAAGGATCTCACTCTCCTCAAGAGAGAAAGAAAAATAAAAAATAAGAAGTATAAGAATAAGAAACGAGAGAGGAAACTTTATCCCTCAAAGTTCGCGCACCCGGAAGATGCGAAGAAAAATAACTGGGTTGTGAATAAAACGTGAATACGATTTTTTTTCATTTTTTGTTTGTTTCCTCGACGCGTAAAAAAAGGTGCTCGGATGATTACAGCGCGTGGTCGGACCTCCCAAACAAGGACTTCTGGATCTCCTTTTTACCGAGAGAGAGAGAGAAAGAAAGAGAAAGACGAATATTCGGCGAGTTTGAAAAATGCCTCGGCAGGAATCATTGGTAGCCGGATGATGCGAGAGCCCTCTCGTTACGTCGATTACTTTCGCGGTGTGCTCACCCAACAACGAGCATGAAGAATAAGGTGGTGAGGTGAGCGGTTAATACCTTTTTCTTCGTGTGTATATGTATATAAAATATACATTATACATACTCATTGAATACATATAAATATATATATATATATATAAATACATAAAACACTCAAAATATCCCTGCTTAATTTCGATTTTCTCTCCCGATGTGAATTTTTCGCCGCGATTCGGCCCAGCGGGTCGGCCGACATTAATATCCGGATCCGCGTCGAATTCGAGGATCATTTTTTCCGACTATCATCTCCGAGGATAAATAAATAAGGTAACAAGTAAATAAATAAATGAGAGACGAATGCATCGCTGCGGGATGGAAAAAGTACGGGAGAGAAGAATAAAAAAGGGATGAGAAAAGAATAAGAGAGAGGATAAAAAAATTCGGGTACGCTTATTACCGGATAATGGGTTATTTCGATTCTTTGCACACGAATTGCTCACTCGACAATGAGGAATATTTTCGATTAAAAAAAAGAGGATCTCGTTCTTTTTGTGCTCGTCGGTGGAAAAAAAATGGAGAGAAAAAATATTCGAAGGGCTGATGCGCGATTTCTCTCTCCAGGAAAAGAGATCGAGAAAAAGCTCCGAAGAAATTGAGAGAGAAATATAAACGAGAGTGAATATTTTTGAAAGAAGATTGGGAGGTAAGAAACGGAGACGAATCAAAAGCCGCATAGATTTCTGTTCGCGTGTGCACACGATCCTCGTAAGGGTTTTCTTGTTATTGTACGTGGCTCGGAAAGCGAAAAGACAAATGAGAGAAAAGGACCCGGAGAGGCCGACGA
This sequence comes from Cremastinae sp. B BG-2022a, assembly GCA_030522605.1. Classification (NCBI taxonomy): domain Eukaryota; kingdom Metazoa; phylum Arthropoda; class Insecta; order Hymenoptera; family Ichneumonidae; species Cremastinae sp. B BG-2022a. The sequence continues at coordinate 19,931 of JAPYYX010000357.1, read as the reverse complement.
GGATCGTACACAGTTCCATCTTTTTTTTCTTTTTTTTTATGTCTTCATATACACCGATATGTATTTTCTTTTCTCGTTCCTTTCACGCACTGTTTATTTTTCTCTCGTTCATTTTTCTTCCTTTTTTCAGCAAATATATATTTTTATACACGCGTTTAAATTCGCCGAAAGTGTTCCTTGACTGTTGTACAGCTGCAATTTTGTTCGCGATTTTTTTTTCTTTTTTTTCGCATACTCGAGAGTTTTTTTTTTCTTTTTTTTCTCTCTCATTTTTCTTATCTTTCATTCATCACTTTACTTTTTTCTTGGCTGCGTACCGCGTATAATTCGCTCCTTATTCTCTATCAAACTCCCCTTTTGATGCGAATACGTCGGGGAATAAAAAAGAGTATTTATACAAATGTATTCGCGAGTGTATTTACAAATGTATTTATTTTCCTTTTTGCGAGTTGGCTCTGAATAAATCACCTCGAGCTCTTCCGGTGATTTGTTAAAATTTTCATCGACATCTTTCCGGTATTCTTCTTCGAGAAAAATGATTTTTCTCCTCCGTTCTCCATCATTTTTTCCTCCGATAGAAGTTCTCTAAGAGTTTCTTTTTTGTATCGCGGTCCAAATTGGTTTCTCTCTCCTCGACATTTCGATATTTTTTTCCGAGCTCACGAGGAGAAAACCCGTTTCGATTACGGCCATATTTCACCTGAACGGTGAAGGAAGGAAGAGAAAAAAGGCCGAGGAATAAAGAAAGAAGCGAGGATAAGAGAGGAGGACGGGAGGAAATTTTACAGCATTATGGCCAGTCCTGTTAAGATGGCATTGAATCTTTCATTTTATATTTCTCATTCGATAAATGTCCTCGCTCTCTCGGGTATATACCGACCAAATATTTCGAGTTCTCGCGCCCTTTCTCAGCCTTATCCGCATATACGATTTCTATATACGCACAACTTTATTTATTCTTCCTCTCTCTCTCTCTCTCGTTTTATTCCTTTGAATAAATTATATTCACGAAATTAAACATCAACCATTAACGTCATTACGATATATATGTGAATTAACGATCCGACAGAGGAAAAAAAAATAAGAAGGGGGCGAAATCATTGCTCATTACCTCTCTCACTTCGTTTATTTGAGATCCGCTCTACGAGATTGCGATGGAAAACGCATCGGTGAAAGGCGAGAGGGCGAACCCTCCCTTTCTCATATAAATACACTTTATACATGTATATAATTTATATGTCTATGTATTGGTATATATGTGTAACATATAATCTTATATACACGCATATGCACAAGTGTACACATTATTTTAGTGCTTGTAACCAAATCTTAATTTAAAATGTTATCCTGAGCGCGAAATCTTCACGGTCCGTCGATCTGGGGCTCTTGCTTTTCGTATATGTACAACCGCGTGCGCCGTTTTACATGAGAACGCGCTCGGAATACGGTTCGGGGCGTAAGGAGCGTGTTCCCGTGCAGATAATGCGTCGATGGATCTACACCAGGCAACAGCTTTCCAGTCGAGGGTGGAGAACGAAAGTTAGAGAGAGAGAGAGAAATTCTCTTTTTCAACCCTTCGATACCCTCGCGGATCGACACACGATTTTAGAGGATATGTTTTATGGATTCGTCGTGTACAAACGAACCCCAAAATGCTCTCTCTCTCTCTCTCCCTCTCCTTTGATCAACCTTTTCTACATTTTCCCCTCGTCCGTTATCTCTCACGAGCCACCATGCAATGTCTTTTCTCGACGTATATTTTATTTTGACGTTTATATGTGTAGTTACTGGTTATGTATTTTGTTACGCGTTTTTGCCCCGTGAGTTTTAAAAGAGGGTTTTCGAAACTTTTTCCTCCATTCCCCTGCGATTAGTTTTTACGTTTCTGTTGCTCGTGGTGGGATGTAACAGTTACAGGCAATTAGACATCAAAATATAGTTCCTCCCCCAATTTTTTTTTCGAGTTGAATAAAAATGTTTCCTTTGTTTGAAATTGTAATTTTCTTTGTGACGTCTATATTTTATTTTTCGAGAAAATTTCTTTATTCCGGTTGTTTTTATAGGAGAAAGGAAAAAGAAATTGGATCTGCCATTGGAATTTAAATTTTTCATTTTATTGGAAATTATCAAGAAACTTAAAAAAATTATATCTACTTTGAGGCTGATTTATGTCATAATTAATGGAATATTTGTTTCAGAAATTTCCATTAATTATAGACTCCAAAAGGGTACAGCTGACTCGAATCCTCCCAGAAGAAATTTTTCTGAATTTCTCTAATTTTTTTTTTCCTTTCAATTTATCTTTTTCCTCGGACGTGACTCCTCGATGCTCGACCAAATGTCTTTATGTGTCTCTGAGCTCACTTTGCTCGAACTGCATTTTTTTTAAGAGCCAGGAAATATCGAGACCAAACTCGAACACCTTTTTCTCTTCCTCTTTTTTTTCCAACTCTCTCTCTCTTTTTCTCACATTCGACTTTAATGAAGCGAACTCCACCGGGTTTTTAGTTTCCCTCTAAGGGCGAGTTCTCGCACACTGTATTATCGTACACACTGCACAGAGAGAAAAGATAGAAAGAGAAATGAAAATTTCGAGAGGGTGATGCGAGCCTGCTGTGCCAAGGGTCGCAGTTTTCTCTTCGTTCTCTTTTTTCCTTCTCGATTTTCTCAGCGTTTCGAGGCTTTTCTAACAGGAAACAGCTGCCACCTTTTACGTAATGCTCATATGTATTTATATATACACATATAGAGACGTTTTATACACATATATATGTAAAAATACGAAGAGGCGAGGGGGTGCGTTTCAGGTCTCTCGAGGACCTTTGTACGATTATTTCGTCGGTGGTTATGGTGCGCGAGATGCGGTCTCCGTAACACGAGTTTTGTGATGTTCTCTCCTGCCCCGCCTAATCCTCGAATATATATTCCGACTCTGGAATTCCGGCCTCACGTGGCGAGAGATGAAAAACCGAGAGGTCGAGGGTCCAGGAGGAGGAGGAGACAAAAAAATCGGTTTCTTCGCTTTTTCCAAATTTCCGCACGAATCGCTCTTGAGAGTACGACAGAAAATCATTTAACGAGCCTGACCGTACCATCTTCTTTCAATTAAACACGAGATATTTCACGAAGTTAACGATACGGGACACTCGACTCCCTTTTTTTCTGAGTTCTTTTTTTTTTCTTTCTGTCTCTCTCTTTTTTTTTAGAAAAAACCGCCGGGCGGGACAAAAATTGAGCGGCGGCGCTTCTTTGGTCTTGGCGAGACTTCCGGCACTTTTCGAGTTTGCCAAGCGAATAACACGTATTTCTTTTTATTAATTGTCCCGTCACGTATTTAGAAAATAATAAAAGACTCTCGTCGAGTTTTCATTTATTTTTTGCCTCTTGTTTCACTCCGAGAGAAATTCGATGAATGAAGTACTTTCAAATTAAATTAGATAGCATCAAAACATTTCGAAAGAATTAAAATTTTCATTTATTCGATGAAACGAGTGTTTGAATATTTGAGCTGTCAAAATTTTTACTTTTGAGAATGCATCTGTCAAATTATTTTTTCAATATCTTTATCAATTAAAATATTTGAAGAATATTCGACCTGTCAAAATTTTACTCATTCATTCATTAATTTTTTTTTGGAGCGACAAATTTTTTAAATTGTCAATTTTTTGTTCAACAATCTTATTTCTAAATTCATCTGTCAAATTTTTACTCGTAAATTCATTCGTCAATTTTTTTGGAGCAACAAATTTTCAAATCGTTTCTTGAACAGTAACAAATTTCAAAAATCGTGCACATGTGTTTTTTCTTGTTAATACGTGTGTACATATTTTTTATAGTTCTGTAGGACTGGAGGGCGCGAGAAAGTGCACGTGCGTGCGCTGTGGGCGTGAATCCTCGGCACCGGCTCGTCGTTACGAGAGAGGATCCCGCAATTTCCGGTTCCCGGAGGAATACATCGTGGCTCTTGCAACTCAAAGTTTCGCCATTATCGAAGAATGAAACCCGAATTCCCCTCTCTCAAATTCCAAACTCGCCCAATTTTGGTTAAAATCGAAAAAAAATCGTTTCTCCAAAACTTTTCGAACGTCAAAACAATTTCTTTCGAATTAACTTTTTTTTTAAACTTCCTCGATTAACAGAAACACGGATCTATTATACGAAGCTCGTTTCTTTTTTTTGTTCTGGTTACATTATTTTCGCAAGTATACGCGAGTCTACAAATATATCGGTTCGGAGGTTCAAGGACGTATTAAAATGCTGCCTGCGTACTCGTAAATGTCTACGTGCCTCTCCCGTCCCTTTTTTCTTGGCTCGTTCCTCTCATTTTTATTTCCTCTCGCGTTTTTCTCCGCTCCTTTCAAGTGCTGCGCTCTGGCGGCCGTCTCGAAAGCGAGCCAGACTCATCGCGCTGATTTTGTTCCGAGAGAGCCTCCGCGAGGCTTTCACTTTTTAATGGAAAAAATTCCATTTTGATCCTCGAACTTTTTTTTTCTTTTCACAAAATGTTCTCTTTGCAAATCACATCCGGTCCGAGAAAAAGGAAGATAAAACTCTTCGATTGCTAATGCCTCGGACTTGTCAGCCCGGGCATTCCGCGACGAATTTCAATTTTGATTTCGTCCCAAAGTCAAAGCGGACGTTATTTACAAGGCTCGCGTATATAAATTTCCAATAAAAGGTACAAAATAGCGGTGAGACGAGAGAGAGAGAGGACGAAGCGAAAGGAATCTCGCAAGGTGATTCGTCAGTCGGAGACACACGCGAAACTGGCAAAGACACGCCGGACGCGTCTCGCATTTTTAAAAAAATTCTCAACTCTCGGAGTGAAAATATGTGTTACGAATAAAGTAGGAATTTATCGGAGAGGCTGGCGAGAGAGCGATATCAATTCCCTTTTGCGAACGAGAGAGACGCGAGGACGAACGGAAAGACGCGAATTGTGGAGGATGAAGAGAAGAAAAAAAAGGAAGAAAGAGGGAAAAACACCTCGAGGCGTTTGTTGTTTTTGCGGAGTGCTCGCGCTCGCGATTGCTTACATTAGTAAATTTTGTATTTACGTCACGGAATCGTCTTTATGTATGTACGGGAGGGGAAGAAGCCGAGGGAAAACGATTTACATCAATCCCGAAGCGAGAGTTGAATCTACAAAATGGTAATACCTATTCGTCGAACGGTCAACGCACGTCGACGTTTACTCTCCTGACGTATATAAAGTACATAAAGTATCCATGGCCGTGTATTTTTCTCAAAAGCCCTCTCGCTCTCTGTCCCCTGGTGTACGTAAATTCTTTTTTTCCCTCCCCGTTCAAATGTCGTGGCGGCGCCATAAAAGTAACGATCGGTCACGATTCCTCGACCTGCGTGGTCTCGCGATTTAAAAGAAAAAGGGCCATTTGCAATTTTCCTTCACCGATCCAAGGTTGACGATTTAACGAACATTTTTTTTTTACGGAGACAATGGACATTTTTTTAAGCTTCAAAAATTTATTGTTTTTACTTTTTTTTTAGTCTCGCTTGTTTTTCACTTTCACTCGATTTTGACGATAAATTCTTGAAAAATGAGACAACGATTTTGAAGGATCTTTTTTTTAAGTCTCGCGGCTCGTTTCTGTCCGACGGCAAAGTGGTAGCGAACGTTCGTGGTCAGACACGAGCTCGAACGAAAAAAAATAAAACAAGAAAAAAAAGCACATCCATCCCTCCCATTGTTTCAAAATTTTTATCAAACCCGCTCGAATATTTTATGCATTTTCTATCTTTATTCCGAGATTTGCGATTCAATCTCGGATCTTGCCGCGCGATGCACGCTGGTGCAGGGGCAAAGATCGCGCTGTACCTGGCATCGAAGTCACCGTGTGCCGCGATATCGAGCGTTTCGGGTGAGCTCGACGCCATATTTGGTCAAAAAAATTGCCATTCAACAATCAATTTATAAAATACGTCACATTTCTCTTCCGATCCGTGGGAAATTTTAATTAAAATGTAAAAAAAAGAAAGATGAAGTTTTTCAAACTTACATCGAATTCGTCGTGTTCCAGTACATGCTGATTGTTTTCGCACAGTTGCTAACTGTGGAAAGTAGAACAGTTTGGAGGCACACGAGGAACACGAGGGTAACGAAAGACGGGGAAACCATGGTAATAAAAAAATGACGCGATTCCGTGAGGACCGCCACGAGAATGGTGGTGGCCTCTCTTCCCCCGAAAGAATAAACAAATTTTCACACCGATATTATTCTCCTCTCTATATCAACAAAAATTATATATCTCTTTCCCCCGTTTTCTCACACTCGATTCACCATATTATTATCTCACAATGATATATTCCCACTAAGACACACGCCGTCGTTTCTTTCTGTTATTCAGATTCGTTCGCCACTTTGTCACGGAATCACTCTCGAACGGCCACATTCACACTCAACGACACTTTGTCATGGAGCGCGCACTGATCGCGCGATAGCGTGAAAAAAAATCGCAAGATTTTTGTATCCAGAATCGTTTTTCCCCGAATTATCCGTGAGAGTCACAAACGGAGTAAGAAAATCATGTTTTTGTTGTTGATAAAAAATTTGTTGATTTTGTGCGTGTTTTTTTTTATGTGGGAGGAAAATTAGTTTCGTGATTTGACGAGCGTCCGGGGAAAAGTCACGTTAGTGTCTCGATTGGAGCGTCTCTGGGGACATTCTCGCGTGCCGGCGGAACTCCGGATTGCCGATATTTCGTAAAAGCCGGGCTCGAGCCGTTCGTTTTCGCTCACCGCAAGACGAGAAACGATTTCGCCGAGCGTCTCTCATTTGCTGATGTTTTTCGGTATTTTCTATTTCATTTCCTCATTTTCCACTCTCCTTCCCCGATCTCGACGAGAATTCTGTCGATTTTTCTTCTCTACCGGAAATCGAGACTCTCTCGTCCCGCATTATGCGCATTCGCGAGTGAAAAACGAGAATCCCGAAAAAAAAGAAAAATCCTCGTTATCCGGGAAAAAAAAAATTTAACGAGAAGGAAAATAATTTTCTCGCATTTCCCACGCGCGAAAATCCCAGGTTTCCGGTTTCACTGATTCACAACGATTACAACAAAACTCGAATAATCCTCGTAGTCTCGTATTCAAAAATACGAGCTTGCGAAAAAAAAAACGAAAACCAGAATCTCCTCAAGCACAAACGTCGAGTCACTCAGCACATTATCGAGAGAAAAAAATCGTTCCCCTCTCGCACTCGTAATCCATTAATAATCCACGGGACGATTGAGCGATTTTTCCCGGAAAATCCGTCACGGGTACGAAGTAATATTTTATGCGTTAAACGTATCAACGATGCACGAACGATCATTCGATCATCGCATCGAATGATAATAGTTACGATGGACTCGCTCGTGAGCACGTGAACGAAATCGCGAGAACGAGCGACGCGGACGTATCTCGTTCGGAGTCGCGGACGCGTCTGTCGGATCGGAGCGGAGTGTCGCGACCGCTCGTGTCGCGTCTGCGATTCCCCCACTCTGAGGCTCCCCGCGTCCCTTCCCTCGCCCCCCCGGCCTATGAACCTACGAGCGCGGCGGAGTGGGGGGACCGAGCGGTGGCGGAGTGGGGGGAGGATGAAGTTTCGCCGAAGACGGCCGAGAATCGGCGGAATTCCGCGAGACTACGGGGGGATTCCCCACTATTTCTCCGCTCTGCGTCGCGCTCTCTCTCTTTTTATCTACCCTTCTCCCTTTCTCTCGCTCATTCTACTCTTTTCTTCGGCTCCTGCTGCTGCTGGTCTGCTGCTGGTGTGCTCCCGCTCTCCCCACGGGCTTCTCTCTTACCGTGTGCCGCCTTCGCTTCGTCTATTACGCCGAGTGGACGCCGAGGGTTCGCACGAGGGAGATCGCTCTCCTCCACCCAGTTTGCATACACGTACACACCTTCCCTCATGTGCCGAATGCGTCTCGGACGGGTTGGTGTTAATTCGGGACAGAGTCTAACTTACGAAAAATGGAACAATTTTTTTTTAACCTCGAAACTTGTAACTTGGACTTGAATTTCGGGTGAATGAGAATTAATTATATGTTTGCATATAATTTATTTTATTCACATGGAGATTGAAGCAGGAGACGAAAATTACGAAAAGTTTTGAGAAGTTATAAAATAATGTTTTATATTGTAATTTATACTCATTCTCATTTTAATTTATTTGAAATTATTCAAGAATCAAAATTATGACAAAATTATTTGAATTGTGCCTACAATCATTTTTGTTCTAAAAACAATTGAACGAAAATTACAATCGTTCTCGATGTCTGACCTGAATGTATCTACGTCAATTTTAATTCGCGTCGGAAATTTTGCGAAAGGTGTTTGATTTTTTTCGAAATTCAATTTTTTTCCTGCACAGTCTAAGCTCGCGTGTGGACAGAAAACACGAGGTGGTGCCGGGATGAGAAAAGAGTGAGAGAAAAAAAGAGAATAAGTGAGAAAGGTTTGGTCTTCTCTCGCAGTAAGTCGAGAAACGATCACTACGCGCCGTTTACCTCTTTCGCGTGATCGTTCAGAGTTTACCCCTTTCTTTCTCTCTTTCTTTTCCTCCTTTTTTCCGCCTCGAAGTTTTTTCACTTCTCCGCTCACGCGGTGATGCTTCCCAGCGCGAATTCACAGGTTCGCGAAAAACGCTTCCGAGTATAGCTCGCAGGAATAGTGGGAAAAACGGTATTATCATCGCGGTTCGATGATAAAGGGGCAAGGAATTTAGTTGCCTCTCTCATCCTCCGCCAGCTTTTTTACCCTACCGTTCATTTTTTTCGCGAGAGAGATCGAACTGTGGGAAGAATTGATGCGCGTGTTTCACGCTCTCCGATTTATCGTCCCGGATACGTCGGCGTGTTTTCGAGCAATTGTATCAAATTCAATTCAACACTAATCTCCAAATATTTTAGCAAGAGATAACAAAATTATGAAGTACAGCGTACTGGACAATTTCCAAGGACTGATAAAGAATTTTTTTTTAATAATCTCAAGATATTCAGAAAGTTTTAAATGTTCTTAGAGCTCCGAGATTAATTATCGCTAATTTCACGTTTATACGTAAAAATAATATATAAAGATCACGTTCGAGCAATAAAATGAAAAGGAAGCATAAAAGATCAGAAGAGCATTTCTTCGTTTCCTGAGAAACTCATCTCGATTATGGTAGGCTTCCGAATATCTTTTGATAAAGCTCGCACACCCTCGCACTTTTATTCATTTTTGTATTTATGTATTTGTACGCCTGCCTGCATGTACACTCGTAATATTCCGTTCGCCGTCACCCGAAATGTCGTTTTCTTTTCGTCGCGGCAGAGCGAAATGGGCTTTTAAAAGCTCGAGTGCTTCTCCTCTTGAATTACGAGATCGCGAGGCACTTTCCATTTCCTGCACGAAAAAGCCCGCCAGCGAAAGGGACGAATCTCCCTGCATCACGGCCAACAAACTCTCGGTTATTCGTTCCAACTTTTTCTTATATACTTTCATATATACCATTGTCGACGATCTTTTATCATTCGTTATCAACAACATTCATTTATCACTTTTTTATTTTATGCTCTGGAACAAATATATTTTACAATATTTCTTCGTTATTTTTGTCTCTGATTTATTTCAATCTTTTTCAACCCTTCTAAAATAAATTTAAAAATTATTAAAATCTTCCAATATGCTATTTTTCATATAAATTTCGATTTATCCTTAATTTTTGAATGAATCGCCTCAATTTCTCTTTGTAAGAAAACCGCTAGAAAATTACTAAAAAAATGCGTAAAATTAAAACTCTTTTTGCTGAAAAAGAATAATTTTTTTAATTACACTTTTTTTCAAATCGTGCCAGAATGAACGATGGGAAAGAGAATGAAAGTGCATCGATCCTCGCGGCTGGCAAGGTCTTCTCATTCTCGTTGATTCTCTTTTGGTATCTCTTTCTTATAATATCCCGAGAGAGAGATTCTCGCGGTAGGGAGGAGAAAAGAAAGGAGGAGGTGGAGGAGGAGGAGGGGGAGGAATAAGGAGAGAGTGCGGAGAACCGGTATCAGCCCACGGACAGTCATGTTGGTCATTAGTCCGGCTAACGTAACGCTTCGTGAAAGAGACCTATCGAAAAATCCCCTCTTTTTAATACACACGATGCAGAATCACGGGCCGAGCGTGTTACATCGGCTTCGCGAAGCCTTCAAGATCTTATAATAACTTCCGTTAATAAAGCGAGGAAAAAAAGAACGAGCACAAAACGCGAGGAGTCGAAGAATGAGAAAAACGACGAGAGGAAGAATAAGAAATATCTCGCGTTAAAGTGCTTGATTAATGGAAAAAAATTTATCAAATTGTCAATCTGGGCGATCCTCTTTTATTCGCTGCCCCGTGCAAGCGTAACGATCAATTGAAATCCAACCCCGGGAAGAAAAATAGCAAACGCGCTTAGATGAGAATACTCATCGCGAAAGACGCGACCCTCTCTCGCTAAATTTTTTGGTGATTAAAATATGATGAATTACAGAGTAAATTAAACCTGACGAGATGTTTATCGCTCTGTACTCGATTTATCCCATAATTGGATCTTATTTATATTAAAAAATAAATTTAATATTCTCTTTATCTACATTACGTCGATCGTATTTAAATAAAATTCGATTTAAATATTTTTTAAATTAAAGTCAATTTTTTTAAGTATTCGAAATAAATAATAGAATTTTTTTTTTTGAATTCAGGTAAAAATTCTGAGGGTGGAAAAAGTTCATTTCCCTTCGGTCTTCGACCGAAGAAATCCGGCTGGCTCTCGTCTCTCGTTCTTCTAATAAAGTCGAGTCACGCTCGTCCTCTCGCTTGCTCCTCTTCCTCCTCCTCCTCCTACCCGGGAAAAGATCTTTAAATCTTGGTCAAACAAACTCGAGCGTTCGCCGCTGTATACACACATTGGCCGGCTCTGAGACAATGACACAAAAGCTTGTTTGTTTTTCCATTATTATTTTCGAGAAATGTAATTTTTACCACTAAAGTGGAAACAAGACTCTGGAAGATAATTTTTTCAAGAGCTACTTTTTATTATTATTCTCCATACGTCTCCATAATATAAATTTCAAAATTATTATTACTTCATTATTTATTCATTATTATGTCAAACATTCAATATAAATATTGAATTATTATTTTATTATTTACTGTAATAATTTTTGTTTTTTTTGTTCGATGTTAAATACGAGAAAAATTTCTTTTCCTTGAAATTCGAAGTTTTGATTGTTTGTCTTGACGCAATAGTTATCTTTTCTATATTGCAGCGAAAGTTTTAATTTTCTTTGAAAGTTTGAGAAGCGGCGGAGAGGGCGAGGAATAAAAAAGACGAGACGGGAGGGTGATTTAAAAAAGAATAAAGGGAGAAAGAGTTACAGCCGTTTAACGAGACGTGTTCCAACTGTCGTAGAATTGCCCTAGTCGAGAGGAGAAGAAAAATAAGTACGAGAAATGCCCACAGCGTGTACTGTATCAAAACGAATGTAAGGCCAATCTTCAAAGTTTTAAACGAAAGAGAGAAGTAGAGTGAGAGAGAGGGAGAGGGAAATAAAGAGATAGAGATAAAGAGAGAAAAAGAGACGAGGATCGGTTATGGCTTGCACACGAAATGCGCCTTCGAGAAATGAGAGTGCTTCTCAAATATTAGTACACACTTGAGCCCATTCTCCCTACTTTTTTTTCCTTTCTTCTTTTCCTCCTTTTTTTCTTTCCCTCTTTTTTCTCTCCTCGCGTTATTCCTTTTTTTTCTCCCCGCATCCCTTTTCCACGTCAACTCCGATTTCGTTCGAACACGCTCCGTACGCTCTCATCCGAGTGCAAAGAATTTGACTTACACACGCGATTCGACGGAAGATAAACCAAAGCGAGACAGACACCGGCCGTTCGAGGATCGCGTAACCTGGACTGAATTTATCACGATTTTTTATCATCAATGATAGAAAATCGAGGCTATCGAATCGAGCAAATATTTATTAATTTTATAGCGAATTTTGTTACACGTACTTGGAAATATTTAAAAATAAATTAGGTCAGATGTGAAATGATTTTTCAGTAAAAAATACATTTTTTCGTAAATTTCGACAAATTCGACATGCGAATGTATTTCGAACCCAGTGATATACATTCTTGGGATGACGTACATAAAATTCAGAATAAAAATAACGAAAGAATGTAATTTTGTCATTTTCTAACAAGATACGAAATAAGTTTCGTTCGCACCATGTGACAAATTCGGCACGCGAATGTTTTTCGAACCCAGTAATTTAAAAAAAAAGAAGAAATTTTCGCGAAAAAAAATGAAGATGTACAATTAGCCTAATTGTCCTCGCGCCCAAAATTTCGGCACTTAGGCCTTGTTTGTCAGTCTCGGAAATTGAGCGAAAGTGAGCGCACAGAGACGCGCGGTGTGACCCGCAGAGCATTTACAGAGAGATCTCGAAAAAATCCTAAACAAACAGAAGGAGAAAGAGAGAGAGAGAAAAAAGTATATATATACTCGCGCCGGTGGAGCGGGTGGCCAAAAGCGGGTTATTCGCCTTTTTAGGGCGCGACTCTCTTTTGAAGAAAAAGAAAGCAGAAGGAAAAAAAGGAACGTCTGAGGCAAGTGAGGACGATTTAGTCTTTTGCTTGTCTGTTTTGGCTCGACTTTTCGAGGGTGAAACATTTTCGGGAAAGAGAAGAAACGAGGGGAAACCCAAATGGACAGGTGCGATGATATTTCTTTTTTTTTAAAAAGAATAAATTAAAATTCGACGTCTCTTTAATTAAAAAAATTAAAAATCCATGAAAAAAAAATTTAAGACCCATAAAAAATTCAAATTTTTTGTAAAAATTAATCGTAGCTTCGGGCACACGTGAAATAAATCGAGGTGAAAGTATAAAAAATTGATTTTTCAATCGATTTTTTGACGTTGGAAAATCGAAAAATTTTTGACCTCCTGAGCTGAGGTCGAACGGGCTCGATATTTCTCTCACCGGGGCAAAGGCTTTTCTCCGTCACGTCTGATCTATTGTACCTGTGCGTGCACGAGCGAAAGATGAAAAAGACGTGAAGACGAAGCGTGCGTAGAATGGAGATCGCGGCCTTTTTTTCGGCGCTTGTAAAGTGTCGATGAGAATGACTGAAGGATCCATTAGCCATTAGGCAATCTTCACGATCATCGTTACATTCACATACATTTTTACACGAGGCATCATATGCTCGAGCTTAAGAACTTTTGTCTCGATCGCGAACAATGGAAATCAATTTTTGATCGAGGCCGTGGCGTTAATTCTTTCTCTCCCGAGGATCAAGATCCCCGAGTGTGCATTCGAGGGATCACTCTCGAAGGCGAAAGTCTCGATATACTTTCTAAAAAAAATCTCAAAGACTCCAGATCTCGGTCAATAGAGTCGTAAAAAAAGACGAGCCATTCAGTAAAATCTAATAAAAAAGTCAAAAATACCAAAACGGAGATTTCTATTCATAGAAACATGCAGCGATATTTTTACATTACGAAATTCTGGTCCACAAAAAAAATTAAAAAAAAATTTCATTATTAAAAATGCAATTTTCTCAGTGATCGTAACGGATTCGTCCTGAACGTTTGTGAAATTAAAAGTTTCCAATTTGCACGAAACAGCGGTCTCATTCTCATTATATTTCTTTATTTCCTCTCCTGACGTGCGAGTAAAAAATGTTTGCTGGATAATAAACGTGTGCGTTTAGGAGAAAATGCGATGGGGAAGAGTCTAATGGGACTGCGCCGGCTTTTCGATAGTAACAGGGAGATTGCTCCAGAGCGTCCAGCATCAAACGATCCGCGGAGACGAGGACAGGAAGCGACGGTGCAACGCGAGTACAATGGTCTCGTCGACGTTTTCTCGTATTGTTTCGAGCGCACGAGGAGGCCTCGACTCTTTTTGTGCATATCAATTTTTTTCTCCTCTCATATTTTCCCCTTTTTTCTTCATTTTTTTTCATTCCGACGAGCATTATGACGTTTCTATTGCGGGCGGCGGGCCAGTGTCGTCTTTCGTTCTTCTCTCTCTCTGTCTCTCTTTTTTCTTCTCTCCGTCTTTTTTTTCTCACGAGCGTCAGCATTATCGCGCAGCCTCGAGATTTTATTTTTCCACTCATTTTTACGTTTATTGTATCCCATGACGAGACCGAGCGAGATGGGAGAGAAAGTTCGTCTGATTTCGTGCGCCTCCAGCCATTTCGAGTCTCGACTGACACGGAGAAAAAACGTCATCGCGGAAATAGATTTTTTGCGGTTTGTAGAGCGTTTTTGCAACGCGATACACGCGGTGAATGGAAAGGCCTGACACGCGGTGGGAAAAAAAAATTCTGATATTACTTTTATGCGTTTTTTAATTGTTATTTATTCAAGCTGCGACGAATCAACGCTGCGAGACTCGATTGCATTTTTTTCGAAAAGAATGGAGAGGAAAAACACGGAGCTCGAAAATTTCAGCAGAGTTACCATCAACGCTGTATTCCTGGACTTGTTACAACCGAAACTTTTGTTACGACTCAATTAAAGCTTTCGACAATTGGATGAGTACAGACTGTGATAAAAATCATGGCGTGTAAATTTCACTTCTTCTTTTTTCAATTTAAATTTTTAATCCGAAAAGTAATTTGGTCGAAACTTTTTTAGTGTACAATAAATGTGAATTTGTATAAAAATTATTTAGCTATGAAAAGTAATTATCTTCGATGTGGGTGGTAAAAAACAATTTAAATCTCCATCGTTGATGTTCCAAAGCGAAAGTGCGAAAAATCATGAATATTTTCAAATCAGTGACAAATCGTTGGAGAAATAAGGAAGAAAAATCTGTCAACTCCGTGCGAGGAAAGACGTGACTCCCGGGGAATCCCCGCGAAGAGAGGAATCCTTTAAAAATTGATTACAAAACACAAGCGCGCTTTCACGGTTCGCGAAAGATTTCCGATTGTCTGCGAACACTCGATCCTCCGTCATTCGTATATAAATCTACCGAGAGCTATTTTCCGAGATATTTTCCACAGTAATAATTTTTATACCCATTCCATTAATCTCACGAGACCCGCAAAAAAAATTTTTCGTTCCTTTTCCATTGTGTCAATCCGTGTAAAACTTTTTTTATTACCGCACAAAAATATGAATTAAATTCTATTTTTCCTATCCACGATTCTCATATAAAAATAAAAAATATACGTGCCGAAGAATATATTGACATTTCCAATATTTTTTACGAGCCAAAAATGTTCAATAATTCCCGAGGATTCCTCGTCACTTGTAAAAGGCTTTGAGCCCAAGAAAAAAAAGAGTTTTTCAAAAAAGTATGCTGTGTTGGCGTGGAATGTTTTGTGTACGTTAGGAAAGAAAGGGAGAGAAAGAGAGAGAGAGAATAGTCGAGAAAAACGAAGGAACAGTAGTCTGGGAAGGAGATGAGGAAAATATATAGTGTGTAATAATGGTCGAGGGGTCCCGTATTATAACCGAAGGTGTTTCGAGAGAATGCACATCGGTTCTCCCTTGTGATGCATCGGGATGCTTACAAATGTAATCCACTATAAACCAATACACGGCTGCCCCGAAGAAAATGTTGGTAAATATATTAAACGGAATGCGAAGGAGGCAGAGGATCGGGATGGAGGCAAATTGCCCGATACTTGCGTCCTTACGTATGACAGGGATCGCCGATGAGGAGAGAGAGAGGGAAAGGGAATAAGAGAAAACGAGAAAAGATACATGCACGATACACAATGGCAAATGGTATTCTATTATTCCAGATGGGCCATAGCTTCTATCCACTTTTACCTTCTCCCTTTCTCTCGCTTTGGACTTTCACGATTTTTTTCCCTCTCTGTCTCGCTCGTATCTTGTGGTACGTCTCTCTCTTTCTCTCTCTCTCTCTCTCTCTCTTTCTCGTTTCATCTCTTTCAAGCTCTGTCTATTTATTTATATGTGTCTCTCTCTCATCCTTCGTTGAGTGTATATCGCATCTTCTTTTTTCCATCTTTCTCTTTAGGGGTTACACTTGGAGAATGCGGAGGCACGAAATCATTCTACGACGTTTCATCGTTGCGGTAAAGTCGCGGAAGAACCCCAACGATTTCAGCACGCTCTCTTCCCCCTTTCTATTCCTCTCTCGCAGCAAAGTGTTTTCTAGTTTAACCAGGACTGTTACAAACCACCGAAACAACGAGATCCCCTCCGAAAGGGCCCACCGAGGGGAGAGAAAGAGATTTTCGCCCTCTCTTTTTCGTACGAAATCGTCGTCGCACACTTTTCATCATGATTCCATCCAATATTTCTTTTCTTCTGTATACGAATCTACCATCCGGACGACCAATATTGCAGCTTAGTCACTGTTAATTGCGTTGAGGTTGAGAAAACGAGGTCTGAGATGAATTTTTGAGGCGGTGGCATTTATTTCAGATTTTTATTTACTGGGGTTTTTATATTTTTTTACTTCTATTTCGGTTTGGAATAGAGTCAATGCTTTAGTATTTGTGGATTATTTTTGAATATAGGTAATCGTTATATATTCGTTGTGTTTTCTTATTCACGAAAATATCATTTATGTGAGTTATTGAATTTTAATTTCGTCTGATATCTCAAAATTTGGAAAGTTTGAAATATTCATATGCAATCAAATATTGATTCATTTGTGTTCCAATTTCAAAATTAGAAATATGAATTATTCAACACTAAAAATATGAATTTTCTATTCTCAAGACCCTGTTTAATTAGAAAATTTTCAAAAATATTGAAAAAACTTATCCTGCATACAATCAAAAAAATTATATCAAAAAACCTACAATTTATTTTCAGTTATTTAAAAACGAGTTAATTTCCCTTGCAAGATGTAATCATAATCTCTCTATTTGAATGTAAATAATTCTTAAATTACTCCAGAACGTATTTAAAAATAAATAAAAATGGAGAATCCAAAAAAAGTGATGAATGAAATAGATTCTTGTCACTTTTGGAACAACTTCATTCGTGGAATGAATAAATTTAAGGCGAACGATTTTTATTCTTTCGGAAAGTAGAGACCCATCTGGTTTCTTGATTAAGAGAAAATTTGAATACGAGAGACCGGAAAGGGGCGTTGATTGTTAAAATGAGAATTTTCTGAGTGGAATTTCCAAATAGGAACGAGATAAAAAAGTATGGAGAGAGAAAAAGAAGGGAGAAGAGAGAAAAGGAGATTCTCGTCGACACGTTTGTACCTTTTTTTTCGTCTTTCCACGGGGCGTTCCTTTTTCCTTTCCAGCTTTTCTTGACACATGTTTATCTCGCGGTTACGCGGCTCGTGTTCGTCGAGAGCTCGGTGAATATCGAGCGTCTGAGACAGAATGATCATTAGTCACGCACATCGGTACACATCGGGGCGAGAGAGAGAGAGCCAAGGGAGAGAGCCTTTGGGGTGACTCCGCGGCGTTCTCGGTCCTGTAAAACCGTTTCGAATCTTCCTCGGGACTCTCGCCCGAAGAATGATGGCTGAACCGGGCGTCAAATATTCGTACCAAAAAAAAGTGGTGAGATAAAAAAAATTGTAAAAAATCGAAGAAAAAAAAACGATTTCCTTGCTCGGATATGACATTCTTTCGGTCCTTTTAATAAAGACACGATAAATCATAGAACGAGAGACTCGTGCGGATCATCCGGTGACACACGCTGAGCGTCGTCGTTCTTCCTCGTTTTTAACTTTTTTCCTCCACCTCCTCGTCGCCTCCGTCTGGATAAAAAAGAATTTTCACGTAAAAATATCTTCCTTCCTGCGAGAGGTATACGATGAGAATAATCTCGTGAATCGCAACTTGGCCTCCTGTCAAATCTTTTCACCTCGCCTCTCTTTTCCGGCGTTATTTGCGTAGCGCTGTTTTTTTCCTTGAGGATATTTGAGTAAGATTGATGCTCCATTGATACGCGTTAAAACCCCCGGCCTCAAACGAGGCGAGAAAAAAAATCAAATTCAGAAAAAATAAATCAGGAATCATTGACAGGCACCGAAGAAATTGGAAATTTCGATCGAAGGGAAATCGATGGCGAAAATAAATTAAAAGAAAAAAGAAAACCAAATTTCAATGCGTCCGCGAGTAAAAACAAAAATCTTTTTTTTTTCCAACATCGATTAATCATCGATACGGAGTTTTGTTTCTGTAATCCAATTTTATGCTCGTAAAAACGCTTTCCCAACGCGATAAATAACGAGCCTTCTTTGTCGATGGGCACTCGACCTCGTTTCGTAAAAAATTCGATTAATTTCGAATTTTAGTCCGCGTGTATGTACGCCGGGCGCCTTTTTTATCCTCCTCTCCCGACTCACTTTGCGTCTTTACGGCTCATAATAACATTCATACGGGAGTCTCGAGGATTGACGTGTTACCTAAGATTCTATAACTGGGTGCGTGCGTGAATGCAGCGAGACACCGGTGAATGGATATTATATCCATGGACGCCTTATCGTGCAACAGAGACGGTTATATACATGTATACATACGTGAATATATATGTATAAATACATATATATGTATATATATTCTTGTATATTGATGCAGGAGAGCGAGAGAGACAGATATATGCTCAGTAGCCACGCAGGAGCCTCGGCCTTAATTAGCTTTGCCCGTTGTGTCCGGTCGCTCTCGGTTTAATGCTCGCGAGATTCCTCTCCGGTTGTCTTTGAACTGCATCTCCTAAGCGAGAGCCCATAATCTAATATCCCACACCCCGTGTATACCTGTATTCACTTCTCATATTAGAGATTTAATGTAAATTTAATGTCCTCCCATTTTCATTAAATTCATTTTCATGAATTTCTTTTTCAATTTAAAATCTTCTGACGAGAACGAGACTGAATTCTCGCATGAAAATTTTTACGAAGAGTCGTCTTTTATTTAATTTTTTTCTTTTTCATTTATTTTTTTCTTTCTTTAATGCACACTGTACAAATTACATTTTTTGGATGTAATTACGGTAAAAGGGTCTTTTGATAAATGCACGAAATATGGAAATTTCTTTTTTTTGGACGTTTC
Organism: Cremastinae sp. B BG-2022a; assembly: GCA_030522605.1. Taxonomy (NCBI): domain Eukaryota; kingdom Metazoa; phylum Arthropoda; class Insecta; order Hymenoptera; family Ichneumonidae; species Cremastinae sp. B BG-2022a. The sequence goes on along the minus strand of JAPYYX010000357.1, from coordinate 907 downwards.
TTCGAGATTTTTTGGGAGAAAAAATTTCATTGAGTTTGTTTTTTGTATTATTTTGGATTTAATTCGATGATTCGCAGTGAAAATTGAAATTTTTCGGGGAGATTACGGTACAAGAGTTTTTTGATTAATGAACGAAATGCGGAAAGAAATTTCAAACTTTTTCTTACATTTTCGAAATTTTGGAAGAAAAAATTCCTTCGAGTTAATTTTTGGCTTCTTTGAGATTTGATCCGATAATTCGCATTAACAAATGAAATTTCCCACTGAAATTACGGCAATTTTAATAACATTAAAAATTGAAATTTTCTACTGAAAAAACGGTAAAAAACTTTTTTTATTAATGAATGAAATACGCGAAAAAAAATTTTACACTATTTCCTACATTTTCGAGATGATCGAAATTTAATTGATACCATTTCATTATTTTAAATAAAAATTTAATCCGGTAGCGGTACACGAACTATTCGTGTAGAAATTTAGCGGAGTACATTGTGCGATCATTCGCGAGGCACGATAGTACACGGACGAACACTTTCTCTCCCCCGCGCCCATCGGGAGCGTCGGTGTATCGATAAAAGCGAAGATTTATCGGTATTAACGGGCTCCGTGTTGCATATACAGGAGGAATCGGGAACTCGCGCTTTCCGCTTTTATATACACGTTGCCCCAGATTTTCTATGTATACGAGATGCATGCATAAGCAAAACTCTCTCTTTCTCTCTCCTCGAAAAATTCTCCGAGTATATTCTCAAAGTATTTATCAAGAGCGATTTTCTCCTTCCAAACTGTATAAAGAATTTTCTTTTTCTTTCATCAAGAGTCGCGGTAGAGACTCGAGGCAAGTACATTTACGGAACGTCAACTGTACGCTCTCGAGCTACCGCTACTCTTTTTCTCCGAGTTTGCC